>OY856187.1:413611205-413902857 GCA_963693315.1 Diogma glabrata | reverse complement strand
TTCAAGAAAAATTGTTTCAAACTCCAGTGGCTCCAAGGATTAATATATAAATTTATTCTCTATATAAAAGAACATTCATTTTACAATTTCAAATTACTTTTATATATTTTTTTAACTTACTTATTTAGTGCCTTAAAATTATAATATTTAAAACAATATTTCTAATGTGCAATTCATCTTTTTTATATGTAGCGGAAGTAACAAACAAAATTTAAAATATAATAAAATTAAAAAGATTTAAACCCTCACAACAAAGTGGATTCACAACACTCCGACCCCCGTAAATCATCCCCGGAACATTTACTTACTTGTGCTTCCAATACAGTTAGTTTGGAAGCAGGTCTTTTCATAGTTCCATGGCAAGTTTTAATTTCAGCTGACCGTACTAGTGCAGCTTTAGCGGTAAACACTAGAGTCACCCTTCCGCGAGTCACATACTATTACTATGTCATCTATCTTAATTGGTTCAACTGTTTTGAACCATTTGATAAGTCTAGTCAACACAGGCAAATTTTTTATCATCCGGTCCGGGAGTTTGAGTTGAATTTAATGTTCCCAACAAAAAATGATTCGGTGTTAAAGGTTCCTCTTCATCAGTGGTTATAGGTTTATGAATTAAGAAACGAGAGTTAACTATATTCTCTGCTTCGATGAACAAGCTCCGTAAAGTTTCAACTCTAGCAGATATTCCCTTCAAAGTATGGCGCAATACCTTTTTTAATGATAGTCCTAGACGCTCCCAACAACCACCAGCGTTTGGATTGGACGGGCAATTAAAAATCCATTCAATACCTCGCATCGTCATTTCAGACTGTATCTTGTTCTGATTAAAAAGTTCAATCGCACGGCGTAACTATTTTTCAGCTCCTACAAAATTCGTTCCATTATCACTTCTTATACGCAGTGAAACGCCTCCACGATTAACAAAATTTCTAATACATAAAATACAAGAGTCGATAGATGAATGAACAATGCCGCCCAACGTTTTTCACAACGACGTCCAATCGAAACATATAAACAGTTCCATAATAGTCTAAGCCGGTATACGTAACTGGGCACACAAATGACGTCAATTGTCCCATCAACGGTACTTGTGGTTTTGCCGATCGAATTTTATACAATTGACATTTACTTTTTGCTTGCTTAACCAAAGTACGAAGATGAGGTATCCAAAATTTGCTTCTAATTTCTACTATTATTCTCTCCTGATTTTGATAATACCCTTGACGATGATAAAAGGAAACAATCAAACTAGTTAGTATATGACTTTTTGGCATAATAATCGGCCGTCTTGTCAACATTGGTAACACCATAGCATTATCTATGCGACCAAAAACTCTCAAAACTTGCTCCTCATCTAAATTCGGGTTGATCAAACTTAACTTGATTTATCAATTCTCTTATTTTTAATTGAAGTTTCAAATTCTTCGGGATATGATTCAATTTGGGCGTTTCGACATAAATACATTTCGGCGGCTTCCACCTCTTTTACCTCTAATTCACCAATTCTATGATTGTACCTATTTTGTTTTTATCTACTATTACAAATAAATCGTAACACCCAAGCAACTATTCGTTTTTAAAATAATCAGAATATTTATTCAAATCTATAAGTGCATCTGGGCTATTACTAAAGAGACTAAAATGTTTTGTTCGGAATTCCTCAGGGCACTCTTGAATCTTAAAATCACTTGGCATTGTTGGTCAAAATTCTTGAGTGTCTGTTAGAAATGTTGGACTTTTTACAGTTTTACCCATAGGCTATATACACAAGCTCGAGTAGCATCGCCTGCGCTATTAAAGTTAGTCGGCACCCATCTCCAATCGGATATTTTACTATTTTCTAGAATCTCTGATACCCTGTGGGCGACGAACGGCTTGTATTTACGATGATCACTTTTTATCCAGTGAATTACTGTTTTTGAGTCACTCCAAAATATACACTTACTGATTTTTACCTCATTACATTCTAATATGGATTTAGATAAACGAACCCCCAACACTGCTGACTGTAATTCCAGGCGAGGAATTGATAATAGTTTTTGCGGGGCACACTTTGTTTTCCCGGCAACGAATGTAATCTCATTTTTATTTTCCGTTATCTTTATTCTGAAATATGCCTGAAATAAGAAAAGTTTTGCTGGCAAAATTCTAAACAGTACTTTAGATGGTTCACTATTAGGCGAATTTGTTAGGTTGGTAAAAACTCGTTTTGGTAAAAACTCATCACTGGCTGTGAAGTTTGTACTAGTGGCTTATCAATTTCGGATCTTGATTTTGATGTACTAGCATCACTTGATTTGTCATGCAACAACACGTCATAGATTCGCCGAAAAACTTTCTACATTACAAGATTTACAAATTCGACAAATCTTACTATTATGTCTCGATTAAAGACAAGAAAAACAAAGTGTTTTTGTTTTAACATGTTCCCAACGTTTATCTACATTAAACTCATTAAAATTAGGACAATGTTTAAGCATATGATTTTTTTGACAAAAAACACAATTAACTGTTCTCACGTCTGGCATTGATTCATTTGCATGAAATCAGAGCCTTTCTTAGTCTGTTTTCTCTCCGGAACACTCGGATTCGAAACTACAAGTGTAATAAATCTTCCAACATTACCTAACCATTTCCTAAAATCTATTATGGTAGGATATGGCTGAGCTTGAACCGAATGTTGGGCCCACTCCAATCTTTTACTCATTGGAAGTTTATTAACAAGCATTGGATTAGCACTTTGAGTGGTTTGTAAAAAGACAGCTTAATTTGGACCTTTGTGGAAAAATATATTATTTGTTCTAACTGGCTTTCAATGATCGGCGCTATTTCCCTTACTTTCGCTACCTGACTTTGATTAGACACTTGGGGCGTCCAAATCTAAACTCTAATTGGCATAAGGCCTGATCTATAGTACTAGGGTGAATCAATAATGATTCAACAGTTTTCCTAGCTTCACCTTTTAATGTTTTTGTAACCTAAATATATTTTCCAAATTAAATGCGGCTGTTGACTCCTGAAATGTTGTTATAAACATAGGCCAATCCTCTGGTCGACCATTGAACTCCAGCATATCATGAAGTTTTCGACGAACATCAGGCATTTGATTATAATTGTTTACAAGTTTTGACATACCTGGCATATTCAATTCATTCGAATCACTATTTGATAACTTTGGATTCCCATACTGTTGGCTAATTGACTTTGAAAATATCAATGTTGCATTTTTTTCGGCGTTGGTATTGGCGGCGAATTTCTATTTAAATTTTCATAATTATTCACTGAAAATAATGGCGTTTGGCATGATGACGACATTGGCATATGTATTAGTGGATTTTAATTAAGATTTGTCATTGACGATGATGACATTTGACTTATTGAAGACGTTGGCACATATGTTTGTTGAATTTGGCTTGTTATTGGCATATATGAGTTTGTCGGAACTACTGATATTTTAGTGATACCATTGCATTGTCTCAAGACGGCTATTTTCGATTTGTATCAATCTGGCTTTCAATTTTCCACATTCCAATCTTTCGGCTTCCAATTCAACTTTATTCATATTCAACTTTTCGTTTATAAGTCGTAACTGAGTAGACAAATTTAATATCATATCTTTCATCTGTATATCGTCTTGTTTCGTGGTATTACCAACAATAATGTTATCATCGTCACTGTCTGACATATTGCACAATGATTCTTCTTCTTGGCTGACAAATACTTTATCTACAACGTAATTTCTCAAATAGTTTGGCAATTTTCTAAAATTAATTAAATAAATAAATTTCTTCTCTATATAAAAAGAAATACATTTTACAATTTCAAATTACATTTATATTTTTTTTACCTTACTTATTTAGTGTGTTAAAATTATAATATTTAAAACAATATTTCTAATGTGCAATTCATCTTTTTTATATGTAGCCGAAGTAAACGGAAACAACCCAATCAACCAAAAAATATATCTTTTCCCTACACACAAAATTTAAAATATAATAAAATTAAAGATTTAAACCCTCACAACAAAGTGGATTCACAACACCTATAGATATAGACATGAAACTCAGGCAAAGTTGGATCAACAGATTGTTCTTTTTTTGCAAATATCACGACATATGATGAGCAGTTCGCGACCCGCAACATGATCGTCAACGGTTACCAAAATCGAATGATATAAATACAATGCGTAGAATGTATGAGAATATCATTGAAGTGAACCTAAGATAATAAAAATCATTACATCCAACGGATTACTATAAATTTAATTTATTTAACAAATTTCTAGAGTTATTCGAAGCGACTTTTAACTATTTTTTTCCTGGAAATTTAAAAAAATTGGTCTCGTTTTCTAGATCCAATGCATTGTGTCATACGTTACTAATTCCTGCTTTACTTTTTCTGTGGAGAAAATGTGGAAATCGAGGAAAAGAGTTATTTATCAAGCGTCGTAATAGACAATGAACCAGTAAGATTTTAATTATCACTACAGCACTTAACTTTCCCAAAGTTGTACCCTTTCCAATTTTTTATGAAAACATTTCTAGTCTCTGTAGAATTTTGGCCTTACTCTGGGTAGATGTAGATAAAATTTAAATTTCCAAATAACGAAAAACATAAGAATAATTGATGACGCTTTTCTTTGGGTAATTTTGAAATTAAGTATCTTTATGGTGTTCTGTGTAGCTCCGGCTGAAGCTCAGGGAAAGGAGTAGGGTGTTATCTACATGAAGAAATCTAAGTTAAGCAATTCTGAAATAATTTTGAATACGTTTGAGACATGTCTGATTCTTATGCTAGTCGCTACCAATTTTAAAAACGTAGTTTTTAATAAGCCCAACAAAAATTGATTTTAGTTTTTCCTCTTTATTTTTTAAATGAAACTGTTTTTAAAACCGTCGAAAACTAAATTTTCAAACGGAATCGTTCGAAATATTACAATTTGTTAAAAAATTTTAAAATTTGTAAATTAAAACAATTTTATTATTTTTCTTTTTAACTTTTTATTTAAACTTAAAAACTTTTTTTAAAATCGATTTTTATTTTAAATTTACAGTTATTATTTTATTCACAAAAATTCACAGTTCTACCAGAGACAATATTAAATTTATACCACAGTAGAGTAACATATTTGGATTTAAGCTATAATCAATTAAAATCATTACAAGGACTATCACTTTTTTGCAATTTAAAAGAACTTATATTAGATAATAATCAATTGGATGATACAATTATATTTCCGAAAAATTTTAATCAACTGAAATTATTATCGCTTAACAATAACAAGGTAAATATTTTTTTATTTTCTCACTAGTTAAATTTAAAAAATGTTTGTAATCAAATAACACAAAATTTAATTCAATATTTAAATTTTACAGATCTTCAACTTTCAATCTCTTATGTTAAAACTATCTATAAACTGTAGTCAACTGGAATTTTTTAGTTTTTTAAATAACCCAGCGTACGTTAATTTAAACTTTTCCGACGAAGTTTCATTTAAATATAGGTAAATTATGTTAAAATAATCTAAAAAGTGATTAAATATTTTTTTATGTTAATCTCAGGTTGAATATATTATCAAAATTAACGAAATTAAAATTTCTTGATTCCACTCCGGTTACCGACTTTGAACGAAAAGCATGCTCGCAAGGAAATGTAAAAAATAGAAATAGCTATTCTTTCAAATTTATGTATGATCCATTGCCGCAGAATAAAAGATCAATAGGTCATCATAAAGGTTCTTATACAAAATGTAGAATCAGGTATATTGGTGCAGAATCAGAAGGAAATCGTTTTATTTCGAATAATGAATTGTGAAATATTGGTGAAATATAAAAGTATCTATAAGAATATTATTCTAAAATATTGTAAAAATTCAATATGAACTTAATGTTGACAAAAATTTGAAAAGATTTGTAAATTTTTTTTTTATTATTTTGTTGACTCGTTATTCTTAAAATTAACAGATTTACCATACATTAAAACAGAAATATATTCAGTAAAAACAGTAACATATGGTGAGTAAAAATCTTTTTTATTCGGGTGAGGTGAGGAAAGAACTAATTTTCGGCTAAGGAAAAAACTACAGCAGAAAACAAATTCCTAAGCATCAAAATTAATGTTACTAAATAAACCGATGATCGCTTGGGAACATTCATTTTAATAATAATAATAATCGGCGTATATAATTAGTAATAGTAAAACATCTGAATGTAAATAACTGTTTTCTTGGTTAGATAAGGTGTACTACTTTATTCTGTTAAGAGTTCTGCTTAAGTTGTGTATGACATTATTTTTTACCATATTTTTCTTACGTTTAGGGCCTCCCAATCTATGTAATGTAATTATTTACAAAAACAACTCTTATGTTTTATTCTACATATTTTGCTTCTTTCGCCATGTTTTTACTTGAAGTATGTATGTGAGGATTGTTCCGTTGCATTATGGTCAGTTTTTAGAGGTCTGTAATGAAGTGCTTTCTCATCAAAGGATGAGAATGGCGTAGCAGGATGCGTACCTAGATTTTTTGTAAGGCCGTAACGACTAAGGCTCAGTCACCGTGGATTTGAGATGTTATAAACCTGCTGCTTCAGCACAAATGCAGAAATGTACGCAATTTACGTGAATATTCGGAAGTGGAAAAAAATGCAAATGAGAAAATGAGACTCTGGCGACCCATTTTTACGAAAGACCCGCGGTCAGCACGTTCAACCCCCACATTCACTCACACACGCTCACACACACACTCATTCACACCCCTAAATCATAAGAATAAAAAGAAATAATTCAGTTACACTCACCCCATGGTTATATCCTCCCGGCCTTCAAGTCTTGATTATTTCAGCCCTCCATCAGCACAGCTGCATACACATACGTGGATTCAGTTGAGCATGCGAAGTCAATATTGCATATAATTACGTGGATTACGCGTGAAATATGGTATCAAAAATTGTATATATAAACGTTGAATAAATTGCAAATATAGTTGAATACGTTGAGACTACGATGTAACAATTTGTATAAATAATCGCTGAATAAATTGCAAATATAGCTGGATACGTTGGAAATAAAATGTAGCAATTTGTATCAATATATGTGGAATAGCTTGCAAATACGGTTGAATACGTTGAAAATACGATACAAAAATTTATATAAATAAACGTTGAATAAATTTGTAATTAGAGTTGAATACGTTGAAAATACAAGATAACAATTTGTATAAATAAACGTTGAATAAATTGCAAATATAGTTGAATACGTTGAAAATACAATGTAACAATTTGTATCAATAAAGGTTGAATAAGTTTGTAAATACCGTTGAATGCGTTGGAAACATGAGGCAATAATTTGTGGATAACTAAAATTCGTTGCCAATGGTGCCAATGATGATTCAAATATTGTACCAAAATTCGTTGTCCAAGTAGAAATTGATGATAGAAATATTGTACCAAAATATGTTGTAAACCTCGATAATGATAATATACACATGATATAAAACTTCATCGTACAAGTTGCCAATGATGATATAAGTTGGATGAAAATATGTTGTAAAAGTTTGACAAAGTTGACAAATTGATACCAATTCGTTGTAAAAAAAATTGATGTAAGTATGGTATGATTACGTAGTAATTGTAGTGCCGTATTAACTCAAGCAACTACGGATCAGATAACACTACAAAGTTATAGCCAGGCGATGCGATAAACAACAAACGAAATAAATTCTAGCATTAATCTTTAATAATAATCACAAACAGTTATGTACAATTTTGTTGGTTCAACTTAATACAATCAAATTGCAATGTTCTGCACTGGTACAATACCAGGTTCTTAAATGTCTACACAAATAAATTAACACATAAATAAGTTACAATTCGTTTTTCTTTATAATTGGCTAGGTTACATGCAATTTGGCTAATTAAATTACTACTTAAATTTTTTCTATATTCAATTTATATTTTTCCAGAATAAATAACACGTACTAGGTCATAGATACTGATAACGGACAATCAGACGAGAAAATCAATAACAGTTAAGTACAGTACCTGTGTAACATCTCTTTTTGAGGTTAATAACACCAATTTCAATTAAAAACAAATTTAGTTAACGATGAACAAATACAAAGAACAGATAATATATTTTTTTCTTATTGGTTACACATTGATTTTATTTTGGTTGATTTTTATGTTTCTTTGAACATTTATAGATTCTTTTCACTACATGAACATCACAAAATTTACTAAATATCACAGATTTTAAGTATAATTAAAATGAATAGCCAACTCGCTTAGCTTCTGAAAAAGAATCAACCTCCTACACCAGACGTCAAAATTGCAAAAAAAACTGCGAAAGTAATAGAATGCGCGAGTACTGTGTGAATCGTAAATCCAACTAAGAGATAAAGAATTGTATAGTCGTTCCTTATATAGCCAAAATTTCAATATTGAAAAACTCGAATACAGGGTTTCTGAGGCAAGGCAATTAATTTACATTATGCAAATAAAAGTTAGGACCTTGTTTTTGTTATTAACACAAAACTGTTGGTTACTTTTGTACTACTTAACATTGCAAAAAAATAATTTTGCGAAACAAATCCTTTACGACACACTAATAATAATCATCAATGAACTAAAATGAATTAAACGCAAGTTCAATCGATTCTATGACGTTCATGAATTACAAAACAACAATCTACAACAGTATTACAGCGAAATTCAGATCCATAATGGAAAGACAATTTGATAAAAACACCCATTCAGGAAATCGAATGCATAACAAATTGTAGGATATTAATTCTTCTTATTGTGACGGTTGGACAAACACGCACGGCTGTTTTGAGATTTGAAAACTTCGTTGTTCAAATATGGTTAGTGTTTCGAGACGTCAGATTTCAGCAGTATGGTGAGATAGGGCGGTTGGAAATGCAGTATGAATCAATATTAGGGGATTGCAAAATTAAATATTAATGTTTATATATATAAAAACTATGGGTTACGGAGACTATAAGGAAATATGACTATCGATGGCGGATGGATGAGAAACTATTACGAGCTACCTATGTTAATGAAAATGTCAACTACTGAATCAGAGACTACAATACACTACGTTCAGGCGTTGTCCCAGGCTATTCATTACAGGTCCGCTTTAAACAGAGTGGGATAACGAGTAAAACGAGTGGTGACCGAATAATCTCAAAAAACGTTGTACGTTTGGAAAATACCGATAACAAACTTTAAAACTCCAAAATAAGGGAGAAAACTACCACCAAAATTTTTTTAAATATTTTTATCGTATTCTACGGTAAAATTGCAAACAAACTAATATTTTTTTAAAAATTGTATATACGTATTAAATTGGCTACAAAATGAAGATGATTTTTTTTTACTAATTAGTTTTATATTCATTATTTAGAATTATTACTCTTTGAATATCCGAAGATACCATGTCAACTATTGTTGATTTCAGGAATTATCGCTAATCAGCAAAGGTAAAACCTCAGATATTTCGATGAATGTTTAATTTATTTTTGATTTAAATTTATAATATTTAATATTTTGACTTTTTAAATTATTTAGATGTTGATGACTTGATGTCCAAATTAATAAGAGAGAAAATTATGTGTACAATTAAATTATTTTATAATTTACGGTTTAAGAGTTACAGTGTGTCACATAGAGTTGTGTACACTTAGATATTTAAAAAATAAACATAATAAGTACAATAAATGTTGTTCATAATTAAATTATGGGGATTCTGATGATGATACGCTGATGACTGTATCATTTTAAGATTGTGATTCAACCTGGTCATTTAAGTTGTCCCAACATACCGCCTCGGGTGACATACTTGAGTCAAAGCTAGGAATGATCGATATTTTTGTGATCGGCCGCTTATATGTTCCTTGCGAAGTTTTTTTGGTAACAACTCGAATTAGATTATCTTCGCCTGGGTGAACTTGTTCGATTCGTTCTAGTGGCCACTGTCCTGCTGGTAGATTTTCACTGCGTAGCAAAACAATATCGCCAATCTTGACTTCAATGCCTTTGCGTTGCCATTTGGTGAGACGGTTAAGTGAAGTTAGGTACTCATTGTACCAACGATGCCAAAAATGTTGATACAGCTGCTGCATTAATTGCCATCGTGATAGTCGGGATATCTTGAGATGTCGAAGATCAGGTTCAGGTTGTAAATTGAGCGGCTGCCCAATCAAAAGATGTCCAATAGGGGATTCATATCATTATCTGCTAGTTTACAAAGAGGTCTGGAGTTTAAGGTTGCTTCAATCTGCGTCAAAAGCGTGTACAGTTCTTCATAGGTGGGTTTTACATCACGTAGCACACGTTGCAAGTGGAATTTGGTTGATTTAACTATGGCTTCACACAATCCATTGAAATGAGGTGCTGATGGTGGGACAAAGTGCCAATTTGTTCCCTGTGATACTGCCCAATTTTCGATGGTCTCTGCAAACCTTTGGTTTTTTATGGTGTCATGGAGAAGTTTGAGCTCTTTTGCAGTTCCAACAAAATTCGTTCCGTTGTCACTGTGAAGATCACTACATACGCCACGACGATTTTGAAACCTTTTCAATGCTGCCAGGAATTTTTCGGTGGATAGATCAGTGACGAGCTCTAAATGGACCGCCTTTGATGCCATACATGTGAATACTGCTAGATACGCCTTGAACGTAGTGCTTTTTCGTTTTGCTCAGTTCGTAGAATATAGGGACCTGCGTAATCGATACTTGACTGGAGCAACAGTCGAATTAAATTTAAACTTGAAGGTGGTAGTTGTCTCATTAGCTGCGTTAGAGTTTCTTTCTTCAGTCGCCAACAAGTGATACATTTATGTATAACTTGTTTTACAAGATTTTTACATCTGGGAATGGCGAATTTTTGATGTATAATGGCTGCGAGGAGAGATGGTCCAGAATGCAAATGGTTGGTATGAGCTTCTGAATGATCATTTCAGATACTTTGTGGTTATGTGGCAAAATGACTGGGTGTTTTGCATCGTATGGTATTTCAGCCTTTTGGAGTCGACCGCCAACACGCAGGATGCCGTTATTATCTAGAAATGGACTAAAAGAAACTAATTTACTTTTATGCGATAGTGGTTTTGTTTGTGTAAGTAAGTGTATTTCATCTTTATAACCCTCATATTGAGCAACCTTAGTTATTAACATTTCTGCATTCGAGAGTTCCTTATAACTAAAAGAACTCAAATTGGTGTTTTCAAAATTGCGGAAATTATAAACAGCACGTAGCACCCACGCAAGAAATCGTTTTGATTGGTGAAAACTGGAATGGTTGTTAATTATACGATGAACTTCATTAATTGGTAAAGTTTTATGTTCGACGGATGTTGATGTTGCCGGAACTGCCATTACCACTAAATTTTCTTCTGGCATTCTTTTCACACGCTTTTGTTTTTCTTTTGGTACGTGCATTGGTTGTTGTTGAATCCAAGCTGGTCCCTTCCACCATAATTGGTGTGCTATGAGTTCTGCAGGTGGAATACCTCTGGTTGCACAGTCAGCTGGATTCTGTTTGCCTGGTACATGTTGCTACTGGATTGTATTAGTAGATCGAAGAATTTGCCCTATTCTGTTACTAACAAAAACATCTTCGTTTGCAGGTGGTGAACTTAACCAATTTATGACGATAGAAGAGTCTGTAAAAAGATAAATAGACGTTTTTTTTTTAAATCCAAAGAGTCAAGCACAGTCTTCAATAAGTTGGTAAGCAACACAGCTGCACATAATTCCAATCTGGGAATGGTATGACGTTTAGTGACGGCTAATGGTGCAACCATAGTTTTAGCTGCAATTAAATTGGTAAGGACACTTCCATCTTCCTGCAAGGTTCTGGAATATATTACTGCTTAATCTTAAGCCATTCATTACTTGTTTCAATTGGGAGTTCATCGTCCCAATCTACTTTTAACTGCCAAAGTGCTTGGTATAGAATCTTAACACCAATTACAACCGGGGAAAGCCACCCTAAAGGATCAAATATTTTCGCAGCCTCCGACAGTAGAATACGTTTTGTTATTTTTGTTTTGGGTGGTAAATGAACCTTAAAGGAAAACACATCTTTTATTGGTAAAAATTGTATACCCAAAAACAGCAATGGTTTTAGAACCTTCTGTGATTTCTAGTGGAGTGATCTCCTGATCTTCAGGTGGAAAGTGAGACCGGAGATCAACATGATTTGCTGGCCACTTTCTCAAATGAAATCCACAAGACTTAAGAATTTCTATCAATTCTACCTGTCGTTTTTTCGCCTGTTCGATTGTGTCTGCTCCAGACATAACGTCATCCGTGTAGAAATCGTTTTTCACAATTTTAACCGTTTCTGGATATTTCTCAACAAATTTTTCGGCTGTGACTTGAAGGGCCTTTTGTGAAAGAAAAGACGCAGGTGCTGTACCATAAGTTACAGTGAGGAGACGGTAGTGGCGTAAAGGAAAATCAGGTGATTCTCTCCATATAATTCGCTGGAAATCAGCATCAGACTTGTGCACCCAGATTTGCCGGAACATTTTTTCGACATCACCTGAGAAAATAAAACGGTGCTTTCGGAATCTAATCAGAATGTTGATAAGATTTTGTTGGATGGTAGGACCGACAAGAAGAGAAGAATTAAGTGATGCTCCCGACTTTGATATCGCAGAGGCATCGAACACTACGCGAAGTTTGGTAGTAGAACTGGATTCTTTGATTACTCCATGGCGTGGTAAATAGAAAATCTCAGAGTGCGGTTTCTGCAGTTCATCTGTTGGAATCAGCTCCATGTGACCAAGCCTTTCATACTCTCTCATGAACTCTACATATTGTTTGCGAAGATTTTCATTACTTAAGAGTTTCTGTTCAAGAGAGCTGAATCTTTTCATTGCTTGGCAAAGATATTCGCCTAGCTTAGGTGTGTGAGCCTTGAATGGAAGCGCTACTCTAAACCTGCCATCGCCATCTCTAATGCATCGCGACTTAAAACTTTCTAAACATAGTTCCTCATCATTTGACAGTCTAGAAGAACATGGAACCTCTTCAATTTCCCAAAACCTTTTGAGAGTTCTATCAATGTCTATTACCTCTATATGGTGAGAAACAAGTGTAGTTGAACTTTCATCATTTAGTAAATTGGCTGAATCCCTATAAATTCCTCCTACGATCCATCCTTTTTTGGTATGTTGAGCTGTAGGTAATTGCTCACTTTGAATAATCTGACCTTCTGTAAGAAGCAGCAAAAAACGATCACAACCTACTATGATGTCAATTTTATCCGGGAGATTAAAATAGGGATCCGCTAACTGGAGATCGCGTAGGTAGCCGAGTTTGTTTAATGGTATAGCCTTTGGTGGTAGATTTGACGTAATTTTTGGTAGAATGTAAGTTGTCAAATCCATGCTATTACTATGGTCTATTCTAGTGCGAATTCGAATAGTGGTAACGCCTTTGGAGCAACCAGCCTTTGCACCGTTAAGCGTATCGATATTGAGTCGCACATTAGTTCTTTGTAATCCAAGGCGATTGATGCAAGAATCAGTGGCGAAAGAGCGGGTTGACGCTGAATCAAGAAGCACGCGGCAGGTTTGCCATATGCCAAATTTATCTTGGGCCTCAACCAGAGCTGTTGGTATTATAGCATTGTCATTTATGATGTCCGTAGGTATCGGCTCATTAACAAATGCCTTTGGTTTGGTGGGTAACAAATAGCAACATGTTGTCGCTGCACTCTGGATGGTGGCTGAAGAACTTGGTGTGACTCTGGGTGTGGCCATTGGTGTTGGTGATGGATTGGAATTAGGAGTTTGGTGAACTAGACTATGATGTTTTTTTTCCACAGTGACATTTCTGTGACATTTCTTTTTGGTTCTACATTTAAACACAGAGTGAGAGTCATTAAGACAATTGTAGCATCTATTAGAATCCCTAATATAGTCTCTACGTTTGCTTAGGTCCATTTCAATGAATTTAGGACAGTCACAGAGCTTATGCTCCAGGCCACTGCATATAGAACAATTAGGGAGAGTTTGAACATGAAAAGTCTTTGTTGATAATGATTTCGATGGTGAACTCTTCGGTTGACCTCGAGAAGCCTGTGGTTTAAGACCTTCTAAAGAATCCATACGTCTACTGAGAAACTTCAGAAATTCATCAAACGTTGGAAAATCTATTTCAGCTGTCTCTTGTCGCCAAAGTTGACGTGTTATTTCATCGAGTTTATTTTCAGCTATATATAGCATCCAACAGTCCCTTGTTTCAGCATTTTGTCCTAATGCCTTTAATCCACGTATGACTTCATCACATGCATCGTGCATGCGGCCGACTGCTTCCGAAGAAACAGAAGTGATTGTCGGCTAAGACAAGTACAGTTCGATGTACTCATTGACTATATGTCGTTTTCTATCGTAGCGCTTGACAAGTCGCTGAAACGCTTCGTTGTATGAGGCGTCTTCAATTCTAAAATGACGTAATAGCTGTTCTGCTGGTCCTCTTAGCTGTCCTTTCAAGTATTGAAACTTTTGAGCAGGAGAGAGACTCGTGTTACCGTGGACTGTAGAACGAAAAAGATCAAAAAACGAGTTCGACTCTCTGGGCTTACCGTTGAAAGTTGGCAAACCTAACCGAGGAAGCTTATAATCTGCAGCTAGGTTGATTGAAGTTAAATTATTTGGAAGAGTTTCATTTAGGGAAAATTTTGGAGAATTTGCTTTTGAGCGCATGCTCCTTTGCAGAATCGACAATATTTTATAATAGTCTTCATCTACTGTTTCCATGTCAGATTTAATGTTAGCATCAATTGTGAAAATTTGGTGTTCTAAATCTACGAATTCTTTATAATGTTCGTTTAATTTATCAACGCGAGTTTTTAAATCATCGTAAGCTACGTTTTTATTAACAGTATTAGCGAAATTAAATAATCTAGTAATTTGTCCTTTTACTATGCCTCTACGTTTGATCAAACCTTCCATTTTAAAGTTCGTAAAGAGAAAATTCACACGTGATATTCAAATATAGCAAATAAACTAATGTTTAAATACAAAATTATCAAGAGAACCACCAAATAACTAATTCACAACACAATATTACACTAATATATCAATCAAAATTATTTAGTAACCGCAATAATTAAATTTATAAAAGTCACTTTTATTTCCAAACTTTTATTTGATTAATGTCGCAATGTATTCAAATGTTTATCAAGAAATCTTTTTATATTATGCAAGCAAATAAAATAAAATAAATGCAATAATAAAATATAAAATAAATGTGATACTCAAGGTTTTTACGATAATCCTATGTAGCGGTACTGGATAACTAATTAAGTTCCGGAAGAATTTTCCATGTGGCAAGTTTTTGGTACAAACTTGAAAATTCCTCAATCAATCGGCAGCTTAATCCAAATTATCCGGCTCGAAGGACCAAATGTTGATTTCAGGAATTATCGAAATTATCATCCAATCAGCAAAAGCAAAACCTCAAATATTTCGATGAATGTTTAATTTATTTTTGATTTAAATTTATAATATTTAATATTTTGACTTTTTAAATTATTTAGATGTTGATGACTTGATGTCCAAATTAATAAGAAAGAAAATTATGTGTACAATTAAATTATTTTATAATTTACGGTTTAAGAGTTACAGTGTGTCACATAGAGTTGTGTACACTTAGATATTTAAAAAATAAACATAATTTAAGTACAATAAATGTTGTTCATAATTAAATTATGGGGATTCTGATGATGATACGCTGATGACTGTATCATTTAAAGATTGTGATTCAATCGGGTCATATGAGTTGTCCCAACAACTATAAAGGAAGGAGATGAGGAAAATGGAAGGAATGGGGATATAGGGATAACTATACTAATTGTTTTAAATGATGATGGACATTTTCTTTAAATGTCTGAGGGAAAAAGTCAGCATGAAATACAGAGGAAGGCATTGAGTTCCACAATTTGCCACTCTATTAAAATAGTCGTTCTGGAAGGACACAGTTCTACAACGAGGTATTTGTACAACAAATGGATGGGATAACTCGGCAGCTCTTGTTTGTCGATTATACTGCGCACACGATGGAAGGATATTTTGAATTTCCTTAGAGGAGAATTCGCTAAAGTTATATTTATAGTAGTATAGCTGTTAATAATAGCACTATAATGAATTTGCTGCGTGTTTCCTTAATAGCTTGTATTTGTCGCTATTCTAATCCGTTCATCATTAGCTTGTATTTCTCGCTATTAACTTTTTCAGTGTTGCTAATTGTGTAATGTGTATACGAATTTTAAATAGAAATCCTCCAAAAACGGTAGTATAGTAAACTTCTTAGTATAATAAACTTCTTAAAATATATTAATGAAGATTTAACTGCAATTCTTCGTAATTCAAAGTTCTCATATCATATATTTACGCTCATAAAATTTATTAATAACATTTTACATTTAATGTAGATAAATTGATAAATTTGAATGATTTGTGGATTTATCACAAAACTATCAAATGAAAATTTTAAATTTAAAAACTTAAATTATTAAGAAAACTTGTTTCTTGTGTATGAAACTATTTGAGAAATCTTAATAATAATAATGAAAAAACAAAACTTTTTTATTGAATTGTGAAATGAATACTTGATGAAAAAATAATTTTATGAAAACTAGATTAAAAAATGTACCTAAAATTTTATTAATCTATTGCTAAAAGTTTGAAACGAATTTAACGTTCAAATTTAACACTAACGATTGAATAAAAAGTCACCACAGTAGATTGACAATTCAACCACATTTCTTCTGTGCTGGAGTGAATCAAGCTGGTCCGTTAGCTTGGTATTACCAATCAACTGTATTGCTTTTCTCTGTACAGAGTCTAGACATTTTATTGTTGACTGACAAGCACCTCCCCAAACATGACAGCAGTACTCCATACATGGACGAATAAAGGACTTGAAGATTAGCAAAATTTGCTCGGGATTGAAATACTTTTTACATCGACTCAAGAATCCCAATTTTTGCATTGCAGATTTAGCGAAGTTGAACACATGTTTATTCCATTTCAGGTTATTTTGAATATCCACTCCAAGAAGTCTAACTGATTCAACCTCACGCAATTCCTCATGGTTTATTTTAATAGGGAAATTTTTATGTCGCTCTATTCGTGAAAGACGGCATAATTTGGTTTTGGTTGGATTAAATGAAACAAGATTAAGATCACCCCATTTCATTATACGCTCCAGATCTTTGTTGATGGAATCAATTAGCAGCTCTCTATCAGTGGTAACTGCAGTATGAGATCGAAATTTAGGAGATGCATGTGATGCATGCAATGTGCTATCATCAGCAAAACTATGGATTGGGTGCACTGTGGAAATAAGTAAGTCATTAATGTATAGAAGAAACAAGGTTGGTGAGAGTGCAGAACCTTGGGGAAACCCAGCATTGGCTGTGAAAATATTGGATGTGATACCATCTAATTTAACATGAAATTGGTGACCTTTAAGAAAACCAGTGAATCCATGAGACAGTAAGATGGTCTATGCCATAAGATTTTAATTTAGCTATGAGATTTTTATGCCACACTTTATCAAATGCTTTAGAAATGTCAAGTGAAATACTGAATGTTTCACCATGGATTCCATGGATTTGTTCCATGCTTTCTTCTTTGCTTTCTTCTGGATAAACGCGTCTTTGTTCAAGTCTATTTTGAATTTACTAATATTTCTGGCTTTTTTATAGGCGCTATGGGTTTCAGGTGTTTTATTAGCGTTATACGTCTTAAATGCTTTGCGTTTATTCCTCCCTGCCTCATCAACATCCCGTGTGAACCAAGGCTCAGTCTTAGGAGTGATTAATCGATTTGGAATAAACCACCGCATTCCGTCTTTTATGATTTCAGACATTCTTATTGCCGATGTGCTAGGATCTTGTTCAACACAACAAATAGTTTTCCAAGGTGTTTCATCATAAAAGTTTCTCAGTTCCTCCCAGTCAGAGCGGTTATAGTTCCAAACGCGACGAGTCTTTGCTTTAATTTGTGCCGGTGATGTAAATTGCACTATTGCTGATATTAGTAAATGGTCCGATGTTCCGAGGGGTTGTTCAACTTTTGTCTGCGTAGTATCTGGTTCGTTTGTCAAAAACAGATCCAGCAAATTATTGTTATGATGTGAATTGTCTGCGATTCTAGGGGGACACTCTATCATTTGCGTCAAACCGTGATAATCTGCGAGTATCAGTTCGAATACTTAAGCCATTCTTTATTATGAATATTATATAATTGAATCTCGAACAAATACACAGACACCATGCTTGTTATAAAAGGAATGTTCCAATTCGTAACTAGGTATCCGGTATTTATCGAGATCCAATTTCGATGCTTTGCCACTAACAATTGTTTCGGTAAGAAACAATATATCAGGTTTATTTTTTTCGATGTAGTGATGAACCACGTTTAGATTCGAATTGAGAACTCTTATGTTGGTGAAGTCAATGCTAAGCTGTTGGTTCACTCTGCTGCCATTTTGTTGAGTCAAAGACTTACCCTTTGATATTGCAGGTATAGATACTGAAATTCGGCCAGGTCTAAATTTCAACACTACACAGTACAAAAACACGATAACAGGTTTCATTCAACAGTAACACGATAAGAGAAAAGCGAAAAAAATGGGGACACAAAAGACACTTACAAAATTAAAGAGTACAAATAAAGGTTTAAATTAGAAATTCCTACTAACAACTAAAACGAAATTTTACATTTCCTGTTACCAAGAAATATAAAACAAATTTATGCTTTAAAATAATAAATAAATTTATTACATCAAAGCAATAAAAGGTAAAATTGTCGTTAAAGACAATTTTACCTTTTATTCCAAAAATGTTTTCTAATGGAGTACTATCAATCCCCAAAATTTGGAGAGACCAAAATTTTTGGTTGCACCGGTATGCCGGATATATAAAAATTCTAATGAACTGTGAATAAGAAAAGGCTTCAATATCTGTTGTAAAAATAATCTTTCCTCATTTTAGATATAGAGTAACCATTTTACTTGTGATGAAAGATGCTACTTTCAACAGCTAGCATACAGAACTTGTGAAATTCTACTCTCTTCAATCCAATAACAAAACTTGAATAGAAAAAAACTTCAGAAGTCAGATTTTTATAGTGAAGCAGCCAGGCTAGCAATTTTTTCAAATGTATAATAAACTTCCGCTTCATTTTTCCTTACATCAAATAATTTTCTTACAAACAACTTGGTATAAAATAATATAATTATAAAACATAACTTTTTTACTATACACTATTTTACAGTTAATTATGTTACAGAAAATGCACTTAATTCAATTAGGTAGACAAAAGTTGAAATGATTCTTGTTTGTTATATTTATAGATATATTCTTATTTATATTGAACACGCAAAATGAAATTTAATTATTTAGTACAAACTTTTTTAAAACTATATCATTGTGTATCTATCGTTATTTTCATTAAATTATTTAGCTATGTGTATCAAGTTGGCAGTTTTCTGTTGTAAGGTTGAAGTTTTTAGTGGCTGTATTATAAACATATAGTTGTTTTATGTTGTTGTCTTCTTTGTCGTACTGTACAAACGTAAGTTAATTATAAGGAAAAACTAAACTCGTTTGGCTTGCATTTACATTACTATTACTATAGTTAATGATTAATATAGTTACTGATTCAATGAGAATCAAACAAGTGAAGAATCAACCGAATTCTACAAACCCCAAAAATGTAAAAATAACAACAAATATAAAATTGTTTAAACCGTCCACTAACAGTTTTAGTTGCCAGTTTTTTGACACGTAAGGTGTTCTATATATTTTCCTCATATATGAACCATGTATCAATATCTCAAAAACTTTTAATGAAAGATTTGGTTTTTCGTTGGGACAAACTGTAAAAAATCTGCTCGAAGACCATGTTATAAGTGAGATAAGGATTCCAACGAAACATTTATTCTTAACATTATATACATATTTTTAAACTATGAAATTGCGTTGAGAGCTATATAGGAAGCGTATAAGAAGGTATGCCGCTATCGTCGAACTCGATATCGGGTTTTCACCACACCATAGCCCAGTTATTGTGTACTAAGCACTTCAGAGTCTCCTCTAAAAAATGGTAAGTCCATGGCCTGTGGGAATAATTCTAAAGAAATTCAAATTATCAATATAAAAATAGAACAAAATATCAAGAATCTGCAAGCCCGAATAACAACGAATTTGAAACATGCACGCATCCAAGTTTCATGACCTATGGAAAAATTAGCGTTTAACATAAAAAATAAACTCACAGAGAAAGGTAGCGTTTATGCTTATACTTGATGACAATGCCGATGATCTGGAGATAAGATACCTTTTAACAAAATAATTTAACGTTTCCACTTAATAACCAGCGAAGTGAGATCCTTTTAACTTAGTAACTTGGTTTATTTTTTCTGGGTTGCGAGCAGAATACAACAATTTACTAAAAATATCCCAAAGACCCTCAAATTAAATCAATTAATTTGAACCGATTTATTTACAAAAATACTTAAGATAGTATATCTTCATCATGGGAATAGTGCAAAAGCAGTAAAAGAGTAAAACGTCTACCGATATTAAAAAAGACAATATTATTCTCTCTATACATGATCTGTTATAATTTTCCGGCGATGAATTGATTTTTCGTGTTAGTTTTGTAATTAATTTCTAAACAGAGATAAAATACTTGTACTTTTACAAAGAGTTTTATGTTTGATACACATCGCTACCCAAAACTAACAACAATGTCCTCATAAAAGTTTTATGCCGAAAACTATATCAAAATCCTTAACCAAAACCGAAGTCTTGATATCTCAGAGCTTGAGATTTCAGTCCCCCCCACCCTATTTTTCTATTATATTTTAATCGTATTTTGTTTAATCTAATTATACTATTTTTATTATTTTAATCTAATTTACTAATTGTACTTCTGTTTTGTTGATTTTAATTAGAATTAACTGTTACTATTTCAAGGCTTTGCCTTTTTGTAGCATGAAATGTTTAAATATATGTATTGTTTCTTACCGAAACAATTATCAGTTATAAAGTATCGAAGATAAAGATATCGATAAAAACTGCCTATCTAGTTATGAACTGGAACATTCGTTTTATAACAAACATGGTGTCTGTGTATTTATGCGAGATTCACTCTTATGTAAGAGAATTAAATCTCATGAGTTTTTGGATGATGCCGCGTTGAGTGCAGGTAAATTTTAATATAGAGACTGGCTGCTAGTGACGTTGAATTTTTGAATGTGTTGATTAAGCTGAATCTTCGGGTATGATTTACCAATTTTACTGTTCACGTAAAATAAACACAAAAGGCAGCAGATAAAATGTTGTTGTATGGTTGATACATAATGAGTTAAATTTATTTCCCAAATTCTTGAGGTACAGTAGCTTCCACATTCACTAATAGTCTTGATCCATTATTAAGTAGCACGAATATAAATTAGATTCCCTCAAAAGACAATAACATTTTAGAGTTTAATTGTATTTATAAATAGATTATACAAGTTACATGAAATTTGTCTTATTGTATTAATCAAATTGATGGCGAGGCGATAAAATATAATTTACATAGAGAATTACATTTTTAATTTAACACGACAATTAAGAACTCGAAACTATTTGGAAAAAACAAAATCTGAATAATAAAAAATTATTTTTTGTTTTTTTAATAAATGTTAACGAAATCATCGCCTGCTAAACTTTAAATTTTTTTGAGAAATGATTTTAGTTTTGATGTTCGCCACAAGTTAAACTCTAATAATACTTCTGAATGACATACCCGTAGCCATCTTAAAAGAAAAGGCGGATCTTTTGGACAGGCTTTGCGTAAAAAAGTCAAATAAAGTTGAACTCCTCCATTATCTTACACTCATTACTCTCATTTGAAATAAAAATAAAGTGAATTCTTTTCTTCGGAGCATTATTGTAGGAAAATTGCTTCTTTTTATTAATAAGAACAAATACAATGGCTCTGGTGGTATTTCATCCCTTATTATTAAAAACTTTGGTAGACTTAGCTAAGATATTTGAAAAATATACAATTTCAACCTACCTTTGAATTGGCCTTACTCTCAATTCGATAAATGTAATTCCTAAATTTTCTGGTTTCGATCACTGATAAGTAAGATAGCACACCATTAAGTACTCAACACAGCTTTTGTTTCACAACAACAGGAAAACAAAACAGTAAACAATATTCTTATCTAGAATATTCCTCCAATAGCTTCACAAACTCCAACGGTTGGTTGTAGAAACTTCCAGTATCTATTCCAAAGTTCAAAATAATACACAAGATATTTCTACTAAATAACTTTCAAATTTTTATACGGTTTTCTATTCACGATACAGCGCTTCGTGTACAATTAATTAGCGTTTTCCACTTCAACTACACTGTGGCAGTCTAATATAAAAACTAATAACTTTAAATTAACGCATTCTAATTTAAAACTCACAAAACGGAATTCCATATATAGAATGGTCGCTAATTTCTCGTATATTCTAGGAAAATCCATTCTTTACAAAGAAAGTTTCTGATATCTACGTTATTTTATTTCATGTTTTGACCCTTTTTCTTAGAAACGAATGACCTTGATTTTATTTTTGAATTATTGTACATATATCGAAAATTGAGGTTGATACAATTGTTTTGTATTTCATTGCGTTTGTATAGAATGGTAAAAATATATTAACTATAATCGAATAGAATAATAGATGGAGTTTATACAAATTATATAGATGATAAGCACTGTGGGTTTCGTAAAAGTCATTCAGCAGGTGTCCTACGTAACACATTTGTGAAACAAATCTTTAGAGAACTCTGGTTAAACATTAAGTATTTCAATGGTTATTTTTTAAAATTTATTTTTAATGCATTTGTCAAATTGACACAGTTTGGCATAAAAAACTTATAGCTAAATAAAAATCTTATTAATTTGCAGTTTTCTTACAAGTTGCCAATTTCATGTTAATTTAAATGGTATCACAATTCACATCCAAAGTCTTTACAATGAATGCTGGGAAACACCAAACTCTGCACCAGGCTCTGTACTTTTCAAACTTTTTTTCTTATATAAGTGCAATAAGTGCAATCGCTCTGGATCCTCTACTTTTGGGGGTCTCAAATATTACATTTATTAGAAAAACTTCATTTATTACAAAAACAGAAAAAAATACCACGAAAAACACAAAAGTCAATATTCGTTTAACTTTCATGCAAATCTAATTGGCCATGATTTAATTTGAAACAAATATGTATACTTAATAATTCAGTGGTTTTTTAGTTAAAATAGATTTCTGTAGCCTTATTCCGGTACTTCGTGAAATAGGAATTGAGAAAGAAATTATAGCAATTTTTTCATAACTAGTATTCCGTGCTGCGGGAAATAACAAATTCGTATTAGAAAATATTTCTTTTTCTATGCGAAAAGTAAACTCACTAGTGAAATAGAATAACAAATTAAAGTTGCTATGGTTTTTCATATAATTTTACAAAGTATTTTAAACAACGTAGCCATGAAAAAATAGAAAATGAATTTTGAATGTTTTGTTGTCGATTTCTAACTTTATAATTTATAGTAAATATCGATTATATATTACTATCATAGAAAAAATTGCATTTCCTACGCGAGATAAAAACGTTTTTCGTTCGTAAACATGTCTCACTCGACGCTAGCGCGTCTCGTGAACAAATGTTTACTCATGAAAAAAACAATGTTTTCATCTCTTGTAGGAAAATATACTATTTTATTTCATTTATTGCACTTTTTTCTCAATTCCCAGTTTCCAGGGAAATGCCGGAATACACATACTGCTGTCTTTTAATAACGTCTTATTAGTGAAAAGTACTATAATTTCAAAGTTATCAACAGAAATACGTTTTATTTTAATTGTTGTAGACAAATAGTTAACTTTCGCAAACTATAAAATAAGGTATTATAAATGTTTGGTGTCTAATATGTTTAAAATTAAAATGGGAAGGTGTACTAGTGAAGATCATTTCATAGATGTCTATTGGTAACGTAAGATATGAGCCGGGGATTCAAGACTCAGACGTGATATCTGATGAATGACGAAGCGAAGAGGTACTTGAGTAGAAATAAGGAAAGGAAGTTATCCGAAATAGAGGAATTTTATAATCAAAGGTTACCTCATGAAGGTAAAAAAAGAAGGATGATAAGAGATAACCGAAACGAAAAGCCATCTAACAGTCCAACTAGTCACCGAAGCATTAGGCGGTGTCTCCATCACGACTGTAGAGAATTTAAAATCCCGACCAGCGAGAGAGAATATGAAGCGAGCCAACTACGCCACATCGATCTGTCAGACAGTTTACAATATCCGTGAATTGGATAACGATCTCATCGATAGAATTTCGAATATAACCCCTAAATCGTTGAATTAATATCTGAAGATCTCAATTATATAAATAATATGTTAACGAGCACGTTTGGTTCGGAGGCTCAGGAGAGCAATATAAATAAAAGTTCCGAATTTTCCAGTCAATGGTCAGCACGATTTAATTTGATCTCACAAACTGAGCTTGGCAAATGAAGAGCAGAATGTCTGTGACGGAGAAGCTAGCTACTTTCTCCTTCCTACACTCTAAAAAGTTTTTGTTGAAAATTACTACAATTAGTGTAGTTTTGTTGTGGACCTTTATAAGAAATATAATAATATTATATTACACCAGAATCAAAAAAACTATATGAACACTGTAATATTACGCCGGAACACTGAATTTATAACAAACAAATTACACTTGGAAATCTCTTATATTCAACACAGAATGAATAATTCAACAAAACTATTAATTGGCTAACATGCAAAATAATTTATTCAAAAATAAATCAAAAATTATATAAATTAAAATTCAATTAAAAGCTTACATTAATTTATTCTTCAATGTTGTCTTCTTCATGTTTTATTTCACATCTTCGTTTATCTTGATGGTTAATTAAAGGTTTTATTATATCAAGCAGAAATTAATCCGTTCCTTTACAAAAAAGCAATACATAATGAAGTCACTGCACGAAAATTTCATAAACGGACTTGACGATTAATTTTTACAAATAGAATTAGACAATTTTGTGTTTAGCATCTCATACACTTCTTCAATTAATTTTTGTTTTTCATCATCTTCAAAGTTCATGTACCATTTGGCGATGACGTGTTTTCCTTCATAAAATTATAAATTTATTTTCAAAACTGATGACATAACACTTGCTTAACAAATGAATTTTATTTCTTCAATGTCAAACATATTTCGTTTACATATTTTAATAGATGCAATTGAGGTTTTGACATTTTATTAAATTCACAACCATAAAAAAACCTTTACAATATTAACACAATAATTGAAATGAAAAGTAAATTTATTTTCTTTTTAGTTTTAAAATAACATTTTTGAAATAATTAACAACATTAAAAACTGTAAAGTAAGCTATATCACGACTCAGTCATCACTGAGTTTAATTTTATTTTTAATTTATCATTTACTGATTGTAAATTTATACTAACTTGATTTTAAAAATTATACTAACCTCGATCCAAACAATTTGATCGTTTTTAAATCATGTACTTCCAGATCTTCTGTTTCGTTTTTTCACCATGTAACAGCAATTTCCACTAATACAACCAATAATTTATACAAAACGTATATTTTTAATTGAACTTGAGTCTATTTAAATCACAAAAAATGCACAGTGGCACAGATAAATGTCAATTGAAGAAAATTATTAAAATTATTATTGAATTTGGAAAACTATTATTTTTAAAGTGAAAATTGAAAATAGTCCGTCGTTACAGGTTACTTGTTGCCAGCAATTATTGTAGTGAATTGGCATTGCGGTGGGACTTCAAAATATTTACACTAAAATTGAGGAAATTACTCAATGAAATTTACATTTTTTAATGATGATTTAGCAATAAAAATGTGTGAAATTCTGATGAATTAACGGAAATAACTTTAAAAAATATTTCAATCGATATTTGAGTTATTATAGCTCAAAAAAATCGAAAATAGTGGGAATTTCAACATAAACTGTTGATAAATAAGAAATAATGTATTTCACAAATTAAAATTGTGAAAAGTAGTCGAAATCGAAAGAAATTTCACATATTTAGTACGGATTTCAAATAAAAGATTGCAAATTAGTGATAATGTTGCGTTGACTTATCTCCAAAGAACAAAAATGAATAAAGCCCTGAATCTACTTTATGAAATGTATTTTAATTTATTTAATAAAATGAAAATAACTTTCTTTCAAACACAATACTTGATTTGATTTTATTGAATAATTAATAATTTAATTTTAAGTTTAGAACTTGATTCTACGACGGCTCAATCAAGGAGAAAGAATTGTTACAATAATTTAATTTAATTAATTTGACAACAGATATGTGTGAGTGTAATTTGTTTCTTTAGATAAAAAGTAAGTTAAATACAATCAAATGATTTTAGAGTTTGTTTGGCCGTTAAAATATTCATTTATTTTAGGTTGAGTTGGAACATTCCGGCGGCCTTGAAGTATCATACCATCTTCAACAATAGGAAGTATGCAGATCTTGCTGATAGGACGTCTTAACAAACCAGTTTTAGTTTTTAAAGTGATGACACGCACCAAATCGTCTTTCCCTGGATGTACTTCAGTAACTCTACCAAGTAGCCACCTAGCTGGTGGCAAGTTCTCATCTTTTAATACAACAACATCATCAATTTTAATATTGTTTCTGTTCAGGTACCATTTATGCCTTCTTTGTAAGGCCGTCAGATATTCATGTTGCCAACGATTCCAGAAGTGTTGTGGCAACTGCAGCACCATTTGCCAACGAGACAATATGGATAACTTAATATGCTGAACATCAGGTTCCGGAAGATATGTATATGGATGGCCAATTAAAAAATGCGCTGGAGTTAGCGCATCCACTTCGTCTGATGGTATCTTGCAAATTGAACGCGAATTTAATATCGATTCAATTTTTACTAGAAGTGTTGCCATCTCTTCATAGGTAAGAATTGAATTTCCAACCACTCTTTTGTGGTGGTACTTGTGTGTGGAGCTGCTGGCGGTATAAAGTGCCATTTGATTTTGTCCCTTAAAAGAAAATTTGAGATATCATTAGAATTTTTATGTAAAAAATCAAACAAATGTGTGAGTAGTCTATCAGCTCCCACTCTACGCGCATTCGGATTCAAAAAATAGTTTCTACAAAATCGTATCACCCATGCTAGAACATTGACCAGTTTATTGAGCGATGATATTCTTTCTATCAAATTATCCAGTATAACATATGGTATTTCAGTTGCAAAAACTCGAATCATGTCGGAGCGTTTTTCTTCATCTACAGCCTTATCATCCAAAGATAAATTCTCACTTGACGGCCAAGCTGACCTCTCGTTCGATAGCCAATCAGGACCATGCCACCATTGCAGATTTTGAATCAATTGCGACGGATTGATTCCTCGCGACGCACAATCAGCGGGATTGTCATTCGACCGAACGTGAGACCATTCAACGAGGGGCGCAAGATCGTGTATTTCTGAAACTCGGTTTGCAACGAATGTTTTCCATTTCTCTCTTCTTCTGAATGAGGAATATTAACGGTCATTTCTTCCAGTTCCCAAAACCTACGGAGCGATTGATCAATGTCAGTTTCTGCATGAAGATTTATGGTGGATTTTGTTATCTTTTTAGAACTGAGCTCTAGCTATTACCCATCCAAACAGCGTATTTTGAGCAATGGGTTGGTTGGGTTCATTGATAATTCTTTCAGGACTTAATATTTTAAAAAATTGGTCGGCTCCAATAAGTATGTCTACTCTGCTTGACTTGTTTAAATTCGAATCAGCCAATTCAAGATCCCCTAGATGATTGCATCTGAAAATATCAAACTTCATTGGTGGAAGTTGAGATGTGATGTGCTTTTATATATGAACATAGAACATTACCTTATACAAACAACACATATTTAGAATAACCAAGTTGTTAGTGACAACGAAAAGTATCGAAGGTGTTTTACAAAAAATCATATTTCTCCCCAAAGGATGAGATGACCAATTGAATCCTTCGGATTTCTATACCAACCATTCATTCCGCTGGAGTCATTTCAAGCTTGAAACTTCTCTTCAGATATGGAGGGATACCAAAGCCGTTTCCCTACCTTAGCCAGAACAAACCCAAATGTAGCCAAATCATACAAACTAATAAGTCACATATCTTTCCTATGGAAAATATTTAAAAAATTGCTAGACTATCATGTCCATAATAAAAACTTAAGAAAACTCCCTCAACTTTACCCAGCCGATTATTAGAAATTTTGTTGGATATACAATCATGGATGTACGTTATACACGTAACTTTCTTCATTTTTCACTTACATGCGCTATAATTTAAATGGCAACGACTACTTTATAGATGCTAGCTACTGATGATCTGCGCTGTTGCCACTAGTAGAACGTTTACTTTGGCCTACACACCGTTCACTAGTATTCCTGATTGGTTTTCTCAAGTACTATGGGATAAAGCATTAATATTGAATAGCACCCTTACATTGAGATTGGACTTGTTGGGTTGGCGCTGAAGATTTTCGGATTTATATGTGGTTTTAGGACCTCTATATAAAATTAGTATCTGTAGTTTTGTCTGGAGAATGGGCTTCTAACCAGAAGAGAACCAGTTCTTAGCATACGCTAGGTTTTCGGCAGTGGCACTAATCGTAAGGATTGTACAAAGTTGCATAGAAGAGATTACTTAGGTTACTTTGATGACTTGCAAATTCTCTTTTCAGAATGTTCACTATTGAGCAGCTATTAAAATAGTTACAGGGCGATTTTTCTGTTCCGGTGTTTACCGCAATGGCGCTGCAAAAAGGGGATAAGAGAAAAAATCACAAAAATTTTATATGGAATTCCATACAAAACACAATTTGAATAATTTTAAAAGTTATCTATGAAATTTCTCATTTTACTACAATTAAATAATTCAAATTTGTTTATGAAATATTATTGACTATATATTAAGCTGAATATATAAAATATTTTTTTTTCTTCTGTCCGTAAAACTAATACGAAAATAGGTTAAATTTTTCATACAACTTTGTATGGGAAATTTTGGCAATTTTTATGTCTCTTTTTTGAGCGACTTAAGAATAATATTTTATATATTATGCTTAAAATATAGTCAATAATACTCCATAAGCAAATTAAAATTGTTCAATTGTGGTAAAATGAGAAATTTCATAGATAATTTTTTAAATTATTCAAGTTGTGTTTTGTATGAAATCCCATATAAAAGTTTTTAAATTTATTCTCTTTTATTCTATTTTTCTGTTCTGGTGTTTACCGCAATGGCGCTGCAAAAGGGGGATAATAGAAAAAATCACAAAAATTTTATATGGGATTCCATACAAAACACAACTTGAATAATTTTAAAAGTTGTTTATGAAATTTCACGTTTTACGACAATTGAACAATTTCAACTTGCTTATGAAGTGTTATTGACTATATATTAAACGTAAAATATAAAACATTATTCTTAAGTCGCTCAAAAAAGAAACATAAAAATTGCCCAAATTTCCCATACAAAGTTGTATGAAAAATTAAACCTATTTTCGTATTTGTTTTACGGACAGAAGAAAATCAAATATTTTATATATTACGCTTAATATATAGTCAATATTACTTCATAAACAAATTTAAATTATTTAATTGTATTAAAATGAGAAATTTCATAGATAATTATTAAAATTATTCAAGTTGTGTTTTGTATGGAATCCCATATAAAATTTTTTGAATTTTTTCTCTTATCCCCTTTTTGCAGCGCCATTGCGGTAAACACCGGAACAGAAAAATCGCCCTATAGGGGGGGATGGAAATTTAAATTAAATTTCCAAAATTCAAATTCAGTTGGCGATGTTTTTAACATAACGACAGATTAGAAAAAACAAATTAATTTTTAGTTTTTATTTTTCATAATAAATTCAAAATATACTTTTCACGCTATTTTTTGTAAACTATTTTATTACAATATATTTTAACAATCTTCATATACTAAAGTTATGTAGATAAATAGTTTTGTGAAAGCTTGAGTTTAAATTACTAAAATTATTAGTTTGTGTTGGTCAATCAAAATTTTTAATTGTTTGCTGATATACTGCTTGTCAGAATATTAAAATTAATAAATTTAATTCCTGGCAAAATGAAGTTTTACATGTAGCGTAAAAGTCAACCTAAAGAAATTTTGATAATTTGAAGCTAAATTCTAAATTAATCAATAAACGAGGGCTCTTGTGCGCAACATTTATATTCGTCCAAGGGATGATTCTTAAGAAATTTATTAATTAATTTGAATGCTATATTGACGACGGGACAAAAAATAGCACCTAATATTTACAAATTCACACGAAGAAAAACTGTTTGTAAAACTGCAGATAAGTGCAATAAAACTAACCGCATCTACATTACCATCTCAACAAAACGCACCTGAGCAACACTAGCAGCAAGCCGCCATCAATCAACACATACTTAGCCAAAAACTAAACAATTGCGATAACAAAATGCAATTGAATCATTGTTGTAAAAACATTTTGTAGTTTTGGTTTATGTGGGTTTTCCTTGATTGTATGTGGGTTTTCTTGACTGACAGTAATTATATTTATGTTGTTGATAAAAATTTTGCAATCAAAATATGTCGTTCCGGTATTTCGTGAAAAAAATTTTGGTGAGAAATAACTGTAATATATATGTATATGTATGTTTATATACAGATTTTAATGAAGTTTACAAACTAAAATTTTTAGTATGATATCTAATGGTAGTAAAATAAAAATTTTTTAATGTATTGCAAAAACGTGAAAAGAAAAAATTGATTTTCTTTCCTAATTTATTATGAAGCTTGTAATATAGAAGGTTTTGGTTCTTAGTGTATTCGACAATAATTCTCATCACACGGGTTACATCACACATTTGGTTAATTTTTGCTTCTATGCATTTTTTTTTTGTTTTGATCAGTTAAGTTGCACTCCTTTTGACTAAGTGATGGGGTATTGGGGGGGTAGCGAAAATCTGAAATTCTACGTCCTCGCCGTGCTACCTGGGTAACGCTAACAGAATTAGGTTGGTGTAGTTGAGAGGGGCAGAGTAAATTCTGCTTTTACTCAATGATTCTGCACCATGGCGAGCCATTGGCACCATAAAACCAATGCAACTCAACCGTCTGTTATCAATGTTAGGGACGGCTTGGAGCGGGCGTCTGTCATGGATCAAGTGGCTTCCTATATAAAAGTGCAAAAAGCGTCTGTTCTCCGTGTTAGGGGCGGCTTGCAGCTGGTGTCTGTCTTGGATCTAGCGGCACTCTATATAAACGTGTAAAAAGGTTGTTTCTGGTGTCCTTAAGATGCAGAACGAATCCATTCACGAAAATTTGGGTTGGGCGAAGGGCTAACACCCCATTTCCGTAAAAAATTATTTGTCATGAATTCTGTACACTGGCCACGGATTAGCTCGGACTCATTTCAAGAACGACCTCGACAACTGTACCCGGACTATGATTTAAAAAACCAAATCGATAGCTAAACGCTAGATATAGTGGCATTACAAGATCTAAGATGGCCAGGGAGTGGAATTCACGAAACAGCAAAAGGATAAACTCTCTAATATTGCGATCATCAACACAGAGGAGCATTTGGAGCTGGCCTTCTCATAGATCGTTGCGTGAATTAACATGTTATCGACTTTTGCCCAATTAATATGCGGATATGCACAATAAGATTCCGTACGCAAAAATTTAATGTTACGATCATCAATGTTCATGCACCTACTGAAGACAAATCAGATGACATTAAAGACCTGTTCTTTCTAGAACTTGAAGAAGTCATCAATAACATCTCGCGGTGCGATATAAAATCATGGTAGGTGACTTCTATGCTCAAATTGGTAGAAGTGCAGAACTTAAAACCCATATTGGCTCTAACAGCTTGCATAATACCAGTAATAATAACGGCTTTCGCGCAGCTGAACTGGCTATGATGTATGATCTAGTAATTTCTAGCACTTTATTTCCTCATAAGAGAATCCACAAAGCAATGTGGAAATCAAACGATGGAGGAACTGAAAATCAAATCGATCATGTTATGATTTCTAAGACACTCTACAAGTGTAACTGACGTTCGATCATACAGATATGCTGATATGGACTTCGATCATATGCTTGTCATCTTTAAGTATAAATGCAAGTTGTCATCTACATTCAATAGACAAGCAAAAAAGACCGTACGCTGGAATATCACAGCATTTAAACAAACGCTGAGTAGATATCAGGAAATAGTAATGATAAGCATATAGAAGACCATTACATCATATCGGCAGCACAAACTACAATCGGAAAACGACCCCAGAAATCACGTAACGAATGGTTTGATGACAAGTGCCGCGAAAGCGAAGCTCCCAAACTGATTGTCTATGCGCCAGAAAAACCTCTGCAAAACTCCTATACGGAAAAAGAAACGCGAACACATGAAGAGCTGTATCGAAAACATCAACCAACATGCGGCTAATGGAAATTCGAAAGAGTGCTGTTTTTTTTTTTTTTTTTTTTTTTTATAGTTCGAGCTATTCACTTAGGTTATTGACCTCTAATGCTTTATGCACGTGTTAGCGATAGGAAAGGAAAGTTTTAAGGTTGGTATTTAGGGATTTGGGATAGGACTGGAGCGATAGTGTTGATGTACTGCTGATTTAAAAGCTTGAGGATTATATGTAGCAGGGAAAACATTTTTTGGTAATCGATTCCACCAGTATACCGAACGTGGAAGAAAGGTGTTATTATAGCTAGATGTTCTCACATATGAGGCCTCCAAGGTATGCTTATGGGAATGCAACGATTGTCTTGTGGCTCGTGACGATTTGCGTAATGGTGGTATTAAATCATTAACATCTTTAGAGCATTTACCGTAGTAGTATCGGTAGAATAGTGTAAGAGCTCCAACCACTCTTTTATGATGGAGAGAATCCATACCCGATGTTATCATTGGATCACCAATCAGTTTTAAAGCACGTCTGTGGACTCTGTCTACAAAATTTAAAGAGGTTTCTGGTGCTGCAGCCCAAATATGGGAGTCGAATTCGAGGATTGGTCGTATATATGCCTTATAGATCGTAGCAATTTCAGATGGAGAAGAAAAGGTTTTACAGCGACGCAGGAAACCAAGTCGTGGGGATCCCAATTTTGCAACAGAAAGAATATGATCATGCCATTTTAGTTTGTGATTGATATTAGTACCCAACAGCTTAAGCGTAGGCGAGTTTATTATTGGTTGGCTGGAAAACGTTGCATTGCAGCTATATAGCGAGGTTTTATGAGACAAAACACACGACTTCGTCTTCGTAGCATTAAATGTCACAAGATTCCGTTTACCCCAATCCAGGATTAATTCAAGATCTACATCCAAGGATTCAACCATATTTCTACGATGAAAATTGGTGGTTAGACTAGATGGCTGTTTTTTAAATGAATAGGAATGGAAGATAGTACTGTCGTCGGCAAAGCTATATATTGGGTTGGTGGTGATAGATAATAAATCGTTGATAAAAATCAGAAAAAGGGTTGGTGATAGAACCGAACCCTGGGGAACACCGGCTTGGATTGGGAATTTATCCGACATGGCACCATCCAGCACTACTCTGATAGATCTTTGGGATAAAATATCTTCTAGCCAACAGATCAAGGTCTTACAGACTCCAAATGAAATTAATTTATTGTTAAGGGCCCGATGCCAAACTCTGTCAAACGTCTTGGATATATCAAGGGAAATAATATGAGATTCACCAAAGTTATGAATTGTTTTACCCCATTTCTCCGTAAGGACTGTCATGATGTCACCAGTAGACCGTGTTTTACGAAATCCATATTGGCGGTCGTGGAGAAGATTGTTGTTTTCGAGATATGCCATTAGTTTATAATTAATAATTTTTTCCATAACTTTAGCAAGTATCGAAGTTAATGCAATGGGACGGTAGTTTGATGGGTCAGACTTGTTGCCCTTTTTCGAGACTGGTTGAATATTAGTCAGCTTCCACCTTGATGGGTAAAGACCCGAGCTTAAGGACAAAAGAAAAAGACTAATAAGTGGGTAGACCAGGGTATCCGCGCAACGTTTTAATACAATAGGTGGTATACCGTCCGGACCAGCAGATTTTCTAAGATCTAGATTAAGCAATGTTGACCGCAAAATTCTTGGACGAAAGTAAATTTTGTTCATTGATGATTGGATAGGTGGAATGTTAGGCGGATTTATACCGGAATCATCGACCACAGAGTTAGCAGCAAAACTTGCCGCAAGTAGATCTGCATTCGCTTTGATTTCCATTACAGGGTTTCCTTGGTTATCCATCAATGCTGGAATAGAAGATTTGATAAAGTTATTGCCAACCTCTCGGATAAAATTCCAATATGACCGGCTGCCTTTTGTAGCGCGTAAAATTTTGCGCTTAGCATTGGAATTGAAAAGAAATTTAGCTTTATTAAATATTCTATGACATTGGCTTTGCCAATCCGAGGAATCTGACAAAAGATCTGACCCAAGATCCACTGCAGCCATCAAAAATGGAAACAACGAGCTTACAACAAATGAACGTGATGTGCTGGCAGTATGGCGATCCCACTTTCAGGACCTATTGAATAGGACGAATGAAGTTCATCCTATTTGAGCCATTGCTCCGTCAAGTGAGGAGAGTTTTGTCCCTTACCCAACAATAGAAGAAGTGGACGCTGCCATCAAAAATTAAAAAATGGTGAATCACCAGGTATCGATGGAATCCCCGCAGAACTATTGAAAAATGGAGGAGCAGCTTTGGTCTCATGTATATATACAATCTGATTCTTGCAATCTGGGACCAAGAAGAACTACCTATAACCACACTTTAATCATTAATTGTTTGGTTTTCTTACAAAAACGTATTAAAGTTACGAGTTGTGAGTGACACAAGATTAAATCTAAAAATATACTATCTGAACGTGTTACGTGTGTTACCTATCTATACGACACCCCATTTAGTTTTTATGACATATTCATTTAGTAAATGACGTTTTGTACTAAACGTTTTTTAAGTGGGGAGTATATTTGTTGATAGAGGAAATTTGAACAAAATAAAACTTTTTACTACTGTTTGCCTTCAAGCGCAAACGCCAAATTTGAATATTTCTCCTATTTACTCTGTGAAATTTTTTGTTTTAGCTTATCATGATAAACATCAACATTACTAGTTATGTACATAATAGTCTTCAATTTGCTTCAATAACTAACTGTTCGCGACTTTTGAATATCTGAGAAACCGGATACAACTTTTAAGTGATATAAATGAATTTTTGGTCGTTATTTTGGTTGTGAAAATTTGTTTGTGAATTTTTTGTTTAAATCTGTGTAGTGATAAAATATATAAAAGAAACGTGAAATTCTTTGATAAAATAAATTTTATACTAGATTTAAAAAAATTAATGATAAGAATTAAATGAAACTATAAATCTAAATATTTTGGGTAGGTCAAATCTTTATGTCACAGTCAAATTTAATTTTTATAGTTTTTATCTTTCATATCAAATTAATTTATAATTTTATGGGTATAATAAACTATTTGTTATTAAACGTGTCTCATAATGAGTATTTCGAACTATTTATTTGTGATTTAATAGTTGGTATTAAGTAATGTTAAATAATAACAATTAACCAGTCATCATAGTAAAGTGTAAACAATTATTTAGGGTGTAAACAGTTTTTAAGGATTTTTTTCCCTAACCATATAGGTACAAAAAAATTTATATATTCCATATTACGCTATCGGGATTTCTCTTTTATTTATTTTGTGGAATACACAAAAAATAACTGTAACTATTCTAGTTAAATTAAAAATTGATCGTCAACTGGGAAAACTATGTGTGTCAGTATTTTTATAGAGTGTTTAGTAGTCTGTATAGAGTTGCATGTCAAAACTTAAAACAAGTTTAGTTTAAGTTATAGCACATTAAATAGAAACGTGAATTATGTTTTTTTTCTTTTTATATAGAGGAAAAACGAAAATCCTTGCAGACTAAAGCATTTAACCGCTAAAAATTTTATTGGTCTTTGTATTAATTAGTTTGCATTTTAAATAGTTTTTAAGAAAAACTAATATGTATAGTCAAAGGGTTAGTTTAATTAAATACTTATTTCACAACAGAAAATTAATTAAAATTATAATTATTGCAATTATATAATTTTGAGAATACATATTTATTAAGTAGTGAGCCGGTTTCTGGTTTTCTAAGAATTCTATCACACTTGCATTTTAAGTTTCTAAATATATATTGATATTAGGTTAGGTTGTTTTGTGATCGTTTTTGTTTTGAAGTATCAAGTATTCCTCCTACGGGCATTATTGTTAGCTGAAAATGCGTTATAAATTATTTAATATAGCTTATGGATCATTACATTTACCAGTTACTATACTGTTGTGTTGCTATCAATATGACAATATATCATGCAGTGCCATGAGTTGGTTGTGTTTCAGGCTCACGCCTAAATGCTGTACATCATAAGTATAGATTGTAAGGGCACATTTTGTACCAATGCCTCCACAAAAGAATTCTCATATTGTGGTTTTAAAGAAATTGCTCTAGCTTACACGCTTAGGAGCTGATAGAAAATGGCAATCTAATGTCTTTTGGTGCAACCACGTTTTATTTCTGCCTGAATAATTAGAAATCAATTTGGCAATGCCTGTTGTACTTGGGGTTATTTCCTTAAGTTTCTACATCTTTAATCCGTCCACATGATATGCAAACATCCTTCTAAAACCCTACATTAATGCTTGTTCTTTAACTCTAACAGTTTTTAGGAGAATTTTCGTACTAACTTTCTTAAGGGTTTTGTGTGTAAATTCATAGAATGGTAATATTCAAATTTAGTCTGCATTCTATGTCATGTCGAGTTTAGGGTGATCAAACATAACTCTTTGTTAAAGTACAAGTATTTTTTATCTCTGTTTAAAAATTTATTACAAAACTAACACGAAACATCTATACGTTGCCGGAAAATCATAACAAATCTTAAATTAACATAATTTAGAGAAAAGATGATACAATCAGCAAACTACTCAAAAACCTCTCCATTTAGCGTTTCGAGAAAATATTTCAAAATCACAAATTCATATTTTTTTCAAAATTCAAAAAATATTGTAATAATTAAATAAAATCAAACTTTTTTCAAAATTCTAAAAATATTGCAAAAATTATAACAAAACCAAAAATTGAAACTTTTTTCAAAATTCCAAAAATATTTCAAAAACTATAACAAATTCAAAAATTTCCATGTCACATTTACGTCATACAACAGCTAAATTTTTTTTTCCAAACAATTGTCTAAAAATATAAATGAAATCATTTTTTTGGCATACTTGACAATTTGTTTTTAACAAACTTATAATGCAATAATCCTCTATAATAATAATAAAATTTCCTCTCATACAAATAATTAATTTTATTTTTTCTTCACAAAAATTGGTTAAAAAAATAATTTAAAATCTTTCTTTTGCATACTTGACAACATTTTTTGACAAACTTCTAATGCAATAATCTAGATTTTGGTCTCACATGCCAATCCCGTCATGTCCAATTACATTTAACATTTCATATATATAATTCGTTATATTTTTTTCCAAAAAAAATAAATGAAAATTATTTGACATTATTTTTTTTACAAACTTATAATGCCATAATTCTCAATAATAATAATAAAATTTCATGTCATACAAATAATTAATTTTATTTTTTCTTCACAAAAATTGGGTAAAAAAATAAATTGAAATCTTTCTTTTGACACAGTTTTGACAACATTTTTTTGACAAACTTATAATGCCATAATTCTAAATAGTAACAATAAAATTTCATGTGATACAAATAATTAATTTCATTTTTCCCAAAAAATTGTGTAAAAAATAATGAAAATCATTCGTTTGACAAACTTATAATGCAATAATCTAGATTTTGATGTCACATACCAATCTCGACCATCAAGATTTCTCCAAATTCAATGTTCGTATACTCGTAATCACTTAAAATGAAAGTTTTTTAAACAAAAGATATGCAAATTTCCTTGTTTTGACACACTTACGAGTTAGAACAGTCATTTTTTGATAAGCATGGTGTTTGTGCTTATATACGAAACTCCATACCATATGTGAGGATCAAAGCATTTGAATTGAGCTCAAAGCATCACAATACGGTTTCTTTGAAGATTTGCTGTCCCAATCAAGCTCTTTTTGTATTTGGATTATATCGCTCACTGAACTCCCCTGAGAACTTACACTTTTTTCAAGACTTATCTGATAAGATAGACAGGTTAAATGACTACACAACTGCTAAATTCGTTGTACTTGGTGACTTTAATGTGCACAACAAGGAATGGCTTAAGAACAGTTCGAAAACGGATGAACTTGGTAAACAAGCAGAACTATTTTCGTTGTACCATAACTACACGCAAATAATTGACCAGCCAACAAGAGTTCCAGATATTCTAGGTCAAAAAAGAAATCTTCTTGATTTATTTTTAATAAACGATCCGACTATAGTGCAATTCAAAATCACAGAGCCTCTAGGAGGATCTGATCACAATTTGATCTCAACTACACTAAATATTGAAACGCCCAAGCCATTTAAAGCCAATCCTAGACGTGTTTGGAACTACAAAAATGCGGATTGGCAAGGCCTCAAAAGTCATTATAAATGGTATCCATGGAAACAAACTTGCTTAGTTGAACAAGATCCAAATAAGGCTGCTGTGATTTTGTCTGATGTAATACTGGCAGGAATGCGTAAATTTATAACAAATAGTCTAATTGTCCCGAGAGTAGATCCTTGGTTCACCAAAAAATGCAGAGAGGCAATTAAACAAAAAACAATTGCGTTTCGCAATAACATTAAAACAAGCAATACAAAAACCTTGCGAGAATATAAAGCTGCCAGGAACATATGTCGGTTATTGATAAACAAAGAAAAAAATCGTTATAGTTAAAAAAAAGCAGCGAAATTTGCCGAGCATCCTAAGGGCTCTCGACAGTTTTTTAAAGCCGTTAAAGCAGTGCAAAATAATTTCACTCAATCCTCACTACCACCTTTAATTCATAATGATGTATCCATAATAAACCCAAAAGAAAAGGCTGATCTTCTTGGAAAACTCTTTTCTGAAAACTCAACTTTAAGTGCACCTAATTTCCCGCCAAAACCAATTCCTCAGGTACCGTAAAAAATGAAGGGTATCATCTTTCGCAAGAATGTCATACGTAAGATGCTTTTGCAAATAAATTCCAATAAATCATCAGGTCCTGATAATATTGTTACGATTCAGAAAAATCTAGACGATTACGGTCACTTCCAGGAAAATAAAATCAACAAAACACAACAAACAAATTAATGAAATGAATATTGTTGTTGTTGTCTCTTCTTAGAAATAGGGTCAACATAAACGATTTTATGAATCAAATCAACATAACGTAAAATAATCGAATATTCTAATATTTTCTCAAGGTTTCTGGAAAGTGATGTCGAATTATCTAGAAGTATTGCAGAAGGTATATAAGAAAATTACCTCTTGTAGTTTGGAATTAGTTTTATTTTAAACCTGCGATAGTGAAGTTAAAATTATAAAAGTGATCTTTAAATTAGTTTTTGTGTAAAGTTATAAGTTTAATAAAGTTATAAGTGTTATAGAGCAGAAATATTTTGTGTATTATTTTGAACGTGGTGTACTGGAAATTTCTACAATAAACCGTTGGAGTTTCTGAAGCTGTTGAGAGAATATTCTAGATAGCAATATTGTTTGCTGTATTGTTTTCCTATTGTTGTGGAACAATTGAGTTGTTGAATACTTAATAAAAATATTTTTTTTTTTTTTACTTAATAAAACCTGGTGTTTGTGCTTACTAATCAGTGATCAAACTTAGAAGAGATTGGGAATTGCGTTTATCGAATTGTGAGTTAGGCCAATTCGAAGGAAGTTTGGAAAAACGTAACAATATCCCTCCCATCATACTGAAAACTTTTGCTAGAGAGCTAGCACCAATTCTCACAAAAATCTACTATCTATCGTACAAGAAAGGTGTATTCCCAGACATTTGGAAGTTTGCTAGCGTTCTGCCTGTATCCAAAAAAGGAAAAAAGAATGACCCAAGTAATTACAGACCGATATCCATCTTGTCGGTTGTTGCAAAAGTGTTCGAAAAATATATTAACTATAGTATTATGACTTATTTGGAATCTTCAAACACTTTTAATGCAAGGCAATATGGGTTTCGACAGGCACGATCGACAGGAGATTTGTAACATGTAACTATCTTATGTAACACATGTCTGGAACAAGTCACCCGAGCACCATGGTGAAACATTTGGCATTGCACTGGATATATCCAAGGCCTTTGACAAAGTATGGCACGACAATATTATATGTAAGATGAGATGTTATGGTGTTGAAGAGCAACTTATTTCTTGGATTCAAAACTTTTTAACTGGGAGAGAGTTTCGAGTAAATATCGATGGGATATCATCGGAAACATTTTCTACCAACGCAGGAGTGCCTCAAGGATCATCTTTGTCTCCCACCCTTTTTCTTATATCACGGTTCGCCTACCATGAGTTTAAATAAAAAGTCAACCAACATGAAATATTTTTTCATAGCAGTCTTCTTTGGGTCGAATAGAACAAAACTCATCCGTTTTTGAAATCGGTTGCCGTTGGGGATTTCGAGATATCTCGCCAAAACGGGTTTTTGACCAATTTTACCTCGATTTCACAACTTAGGCGAAATTTTTTCTGTGTGAAATTGTCCAAATTTCACTGGAAAACTTAAAACGAATTACGTTAGGACTGCCGAACGCCCAAACGTTTCAAAATGCCCAAATGTCCCATTAAAAAATTTCAAAAAAAAATTAAAATCCTAATTCGTTTTAAGTTTTCCAGTGAAATTTGGGCAATTTCACAAAAAAAATTTTAGCCTAAGTTGCGAAATCGAGGTAAAATCGGTCAAAAATCCGTTTTTGCGAGATATCTCGAAATCCCCAACGGCAACCGATTTCAAAAACGGTTGAGTTTTGTTCTATTCGACCCAAAGAAGACTGCTATGAAAAAATATTTCATGCTGGTTGACTTTCTATTTAAAATTTAAACTCGAACTTAAAGGCGAACCGTGATATATATCAACGACTTGTTAGATTCCACCGTTCATTCCATTCATAGTTTCGTCGATGATAGTACGCTACATGCATCCCATGAAACACAAAGGCAACGGGCATCTGATGTTATTAATAACCATAGATCTAATTTGACGAATTCCTTAAACTCTGATCTTAAAACAATTTTAGAATGGGGTCATACAAACAGTGTAGAATTCAATGCAAGTAAAACACAGTTTTGCCACTTTACAAGATCATCTACATCTAACCATTTTCCATTAAAATTTGATTTTAACGATCTAGAAGAAAAGCAATCTATCAAACTTTTGGAGGTTGAGGTTGAAAATGATATGAAATGAAATACTCACATTTTCAATCTTGCTAAGAGCGCGGTTCAAAAGTTAGGGTATGTAGGGCGTTGTCGTAAGTTTTTCAATAGCGAACAGCTTCTTTTAATATATAAATCATTTATTCGCCCCTGCATGGAGTACTGTTCTCACATCTGGGGTGGTGCATACCCAACCTCTTTAAAATGTCTAGACACTGTCCAACGGAAAGCAATTATAAATTGATTGGCAATTCAAATCTTACAAACGATCTTGATTCGTTACAGTATAGAAGAAATGTCGCTGATTTGACGATATTTTACAAATAAATTATGAATGAGTACTCTTCAGAGGAGATCAAATCAATACTACCAAAACTCGCTATTTTTTTTCGTTCAACCAGAGCATCAGCCATGGCCCACCCATGCACCGTTTAAATAACAAAAATGAGGAACTGTCGCCTTTCAACGTGATTTTTTCAACCGTGTTTCTTATCTTTGGAATTCCTTGCCCTTATGGGTTTTCCCTGATTATTTTAATCCCCAACTTTTTAAAGTCCATGTCCATCAATTTCTTAAAGAAACATAATCCATTTCCACAATCCACAGTTGCATGGTATCTTCGGATATTCAGAGACGTTAATTTATAATTTATTTAAATTAACACTAAACATGTCTAACTTAGTATAAACAAAAAAAAAAAACGACGATTTTTTTGACACACTTCCGGTACAGTTATCGAACACATCGTCCTTTCAATGAGTAGACCTATTTTAGAAAAAAAATTTTGGAATCCCTCCAGCCGTTTTCTGATTTCGTTGGTTGTGACGGAGGGCCGGCCGGCCCGGCCGGCAGAACAGACATGCATTTTTTTTTTGCTGTTTTTAGAATCAGTAGGTCTTAAGACGTTGAGAAATACCAAAAAAAGTGGCGGTAAGAGTTTCACTTTTGGCTCATGAATGCAATACTTAGGTTTTATCAAAACCGAAGTAATTACTGTTAAGAAAAGTATTGTAAGTCTTGATTGCAAGAGAAAGAGTGAGAGAGAGGGAAATAGAGAGGAAGAGAGAGAGAAAGATAGAGAGGGAGAAAGATAGTGAGAGAGAGAGAGAGAGAGAGAGAGTGAGAGAGAGAGAGAGAGAGAGAGAGAGAGAGAGTGAGAGAGAGAGAGAGAGAGAAGAGAGAGAGAGAGAGAGAGAGAGAGAGAGAGAGAGAGAGAGAGAGAGAGAGAGAGAGAGAGAGAGAGGAGATGAGAGTAGAGAGAGAGAGAGAGTGAGAGAGGAGAGAGAGAGAGAGAGAGAGAGAGAGAGAGAGAGAGAGAGAGAGAGAGATGATTTATCTTATTAATCCATAAAAAAAAGTTTCACCACATAAGTAATCAAAGTATGTAAATATTTTTTTTACGGTCTCTATTTTCGTTGCCGTTGATTGAGCATTGAAGTCTGGTTTTGAAAAGTATGACCGTTTTTTGGCGTATACAACAAATAGAATGGTCACTTCCGATATTCGCATCTCTTAAAGTTGACTCATCTAAAACTCTCGAACAAAAATTAAATCAATTTGTTTTTGAGTGCTTCCATATGGGAAACCCAAGGTCTGTTCATGAATCAATCGGTGGAGCAAGGAAGCTCTGGTAAATCTTAAAATATTTTATAATGCAAAATTTAGTAAGACAAATCCAATGCTAGCTGTTTCGACCCTTAACATTTCCATAAGAGATATCTCTACTCACTTGTCCCATTAAATGTTTATAAGGCTGAGGAAAGGAATATGTCTAAATTTAATTAAAATTATACGGATTTATTTCAAAAGTGTTAGTAACAAGTGAGCAGAACTAAAGAGATCCTTAGAAAAAGCATATACTAAGTTTATAAACGATTATAAAAGTTTATATAGTCATAATCAAATCACATGGACTTGCAATTATTATTGTTTAAAAAACATGCTGATGTTACTCCACTCCCGGACTACTCCATTTTGGAAGTTATCCATAAATTTATTTTGTTAGTATTTTCTTATTCAAATTTTGTAAAATCTTTGCGTTCATCTTATCTTTTAATAAACATTTTCTTATTTATTTCATGGAATTCCTATGAGATTAGAGTAAAAACTCTAGATCAAAATTGAATGATAATTTTTATATACTGTCTGCCTTTATGGGTTTTTAATAAAAACTATGTAAATATTGTGTTATTTCCATTCTCAATTATTATTATGGTTACTACAAACTTCCTTATTGCCTTTCATGTTTATAGTAGACTGTAATCATCGGATGTCATAGTTCATCCGATCGTAAATATAGACCATGCCCTATCTCAAAAAGCATTCATCTTTATGATTCCCATATTTGAGGACAGGAAATAGATGAGGATTGAACATGCAATGTTTTATTCAATAACCTTCATTCTAAATAGGTATTCGTAATTTTTGTCGCCATTTTAAAATTGATATTATATCTTGCTATAATTGGTTTGCAATTGATTAGTTACACGATATTTTTTTAAGGTGGCAAATATATTACATTCAAGAATAAGTTTGATTTGGTGTGGGAGAAAATATGGTTATAAATTAAATTAGGAAATAATTTTTATATATAGTATACACTTTTTGCCGTAGGCTTTTGGCGTAATTCGTTGAATAACATATTTGTTTAGCACTTGCTTTATACGCACGTTAATATAAATTTTAAAAATAAAAGATTTAATTTTATTTCTTTGATCACTAAATATATTTCGTCTTTTTAGGACATCCTCAGGAGTCCTGAGGATGTCGTAAAAAGACGAAATATATCGAGTGATCATAGAAATAAAATTAAATCTTTTATTTTAACATGCGTATAAAACAAGTACTAAACAAATATGTTAATTAGGTAGATTTCATATAAAAATCTACCTATTGCAATGTCCATCATCATGGAATTTCGGAAAAATTTTGGTGCCAAACGACTATATATGATAAGCGGAGACGGAGAATCAAAATGAAAAAAAAAATTTATATGTACAGGGTGTTTCATAATATATGCGCAGAAATTCAGGATCTGATAGCTCATCCAAAAATATGAAAAAAGTGTTGCGTAACTTACTCTCTAAAATGCACTATGTTCGAGATACAGGGTGTTGAAATTGAAAAAAAAATTCGTTTTTTGCGAATATCTCCGGAACCGTTTATCGTACAGAAAACAGTTTTCGTAAGAATTTTCTACTCATAATAAGCTATGTTTTGTGGGGAATTTTTTTTTAAGTCTTAATTGGTGAAAGTTTTGAAGGGGTAGTGGGTGTTTTTCTCCCCAACTTCTGCGCTACTGAAAAAAGTTCTGTTTTGAGACACTTATTTGAACTGCCAATGTTTTCTATACAAAAAAGTTTCTCATGATCATAAGCTCTAAAGTCGACCGTTTTCGAGAGAAATCAACTTTTATTTTGAAAAACATGGTCAATTTTTTGAAATAAAATTTTTTTTCTTTCATGGACATTTCAAACTATTAATTTAACTGTTTATGATTTGTTATTGTTTTTTTTTTATTTTGAAATTGTGAAGTTAATGATTGGTTTTGTTTTGAAAGTGGCTAATAATACCGGCACAAACTCTTTATTAAAATTGAATAAATTTTTCGGTTTAAAATTGGATACAGAATAAAATAGCAATGAACAACACATACAAAATTATATAACCATATACAGATTACCTGAACTGCTAACGTATGTTTTATTTACAAACAAAAGTTTTAATTAAATTGAAATTTTTTTAAAAAATCGCTTACTTCGAAAAGTGGCGTTCTATTCGAGATAGCGTTCTATTTGAAACAGCGTTCTATTCAAATATTTATATCACTTTTTAAGAAATTCGAAAAATTGCTCAAAATTGCATAGGCTGACTTCACCACAGCTCTGGAAACATAGTGTTCTGGATATATAATGAGCTAATACTTTAATTAAAGGCTAACCAATGTTATAGATTTTGCGTAGTTCTAATTATAAAAATATTAAAGAAAGCAGTAGTATCCCATCAAACATAAATTCTGTTGTACGAGAAAAAATAAAAAAAAAATTTAACCGGAAGTGGCAAACAGGAAGTTGGGATGCAGAACTGTTGTGAACCGTACTAAATGGTTATGTATCAAGTTTCCTCTAATTCGATTATCAGGTACAGATGTTATTAAGCTTTCAAAAAAAAACAGGTATATGGGACAGCCTCCACTACTTTGTTCACTATCGCTCAAAAACTAATCAGTTCCTTGCCATACATAGTTGCATCTTTCTCCAAAATGTCATCAAAATTTATTCACGAACGAAGATTTTGAAGTGGTAAGTTGAACCTAATTCCAAATTTTCAGGCAAACCAATGCTGTCTGATTCAAAGAATTCGGAGTTTCCCTACTATTTTATCGTCATTTACTGGACTACAATAGTTAATTATAGTTAATTATGCATAGAAAAATTGATATAAATGATATAAATTGTTGGGATCCAAAATTTGCTGGTCCGGTGGAAATTGTAGGCTTACCCGTGTAGGGGCTCATTTTACAGTACCTAACATGAATTTGGTTTTAAATTTTTAAAATGCTGACTTTTCCGTAAAGTATGTATAGTTGTTGAATAGTCTGAAATTTGCTCATAAAGTTTTGCTTAAATAATTTGTGAAACGTGAATCACACAGTAGTAGAATTGTGAGTCAGGGTATTAGATACTTCAACAAAACTGCTATGGTCTATTGCTCGTTTAAAATTAAAATAATACACTATGCAATAGATGGTGCAGGTCTGATTATTATTTCAATGAAAACCAGGAGCAACATTTTGAGCAACAAAAGCATATATATACACACATGTATGTACGTTATCATAAAAAATATGTTGATGATATATATCAAAAAATGTTTTTGATTTATGTTTAACATTGTAAATTGATTTATAAAATAATTCATTACTGTAATTCAATTATGTACATATAGTACAGGGATAATTTTATTAAAAGCTTTATCTTTCAACAAAATTTATTGATTTTTGTTATAAGTTCTTCGAAACGTAAATTTTATTCAATACACATTATTTGATATTTGCTATTCAGATGGTTGATGAAAAGCTGTACTCTAAACTATTGAAATCGCTACATGACTTTCGCTTTTATTTTTTTTTTTTTGGTGTTGCGCGTGGTTGAATTTAAAAACAAACCGACAGTATATAGTTTGTTGTTCATACAATTCAAAAAGTAATTCTTTGAAAACTAACACAGGAACTGAAAAGAATTTAAATGTTCTTTTAAAAATTATTGTTCACTTCCCTTGGGATATATAATCGGAAAACGAGGCATTATGAATTAAAATTAAAGAATGATTTTGTATGTACAGTTAATGTTAATGCATTGTAAAAATTATAACTTTATTAATCAAATAAAAATAATTCAAAGTATATAAATAACACAAAGTGCGTTGGTTAAATCTTGTTAATTCCTTAAAAACAAAATATCGTGTAATAAAATTAAATTGAAAGTAGTTAATAATTCTACAAGTTTAACAATACTGTTCAGAAAATTTCAGTAATTTGAATAAACAAAACACATTTGTACACCAAGTTGTGTTTCCAAATCAAAACGAATCGTAGTTAAAACTATATACATGCATAATATTAAACAAGGAAGCATACACACTATATTGGTGACCCCGACATGAATTTTTACTTGATTACGTGGTTTTAGACACGAAACGAGTAGCGTAGTAGCGGCGAAGTTAATGTACCGAAAAAATCAAAACGAATTACAATGATTGAGATTTCACCAATTTTTAAACGAAAAATATAACAACGTGTCTAATACTCAAATTTTAATTGGGCTAGAGTAGATGGTATATGAAAAACCATTTAACCCAGTTGTGTAAGGTGGCATTTGAAAAGGCACTTTATTGATGCAGGATTGTAGTGTTTTAATTAATTTTATTTCAGCAATTTGGAATATTATCAAAAATTTATGATTACATAAATCGTCAACAGCTCCAAACATATTGAACTGGATAGGTCCAGATTGGAAAAAAATGCAAATTGATAGGGGATCTGCTAAATATGAAAAATCAACAGAAAAATAAAAATTAGTGTGAGATATCACGCCAAGAACTTCCTTAGGGATGCTTAGGGACCTTAGGGATCACGCCAAGAATTTGCTGTAAATTTAAAAGCTGGATTTTTATTCGTATGATATTTGTTAAGATATTTGCTTAAAACTTGAGGAATTGAAAGTCTTTTTGAAAGAGTCGGAATTAATCTGCATTTCATCTTCAGGTTTATCACACTGGGTAAAATAAATTTTCGTTTTACTTAAAATATAGCTAAGAAAAATCTGTGGCAACCATTAGGCATCATTTGATGTGTACAACCGATAAAAGTTAATTAAATTTTCAGAGCACCATATGTTTAGAACTAGTGGGTAGTCAGCCTGTGCATCAACGTTGTTAATATTTTTTCGGTTTTTCTTAACTTGAACAATTTCATCATTTTTTCATAGTTTCTGAGTTATATTATGTTTTTAGGGTTCTGTACTTTGAAAAAGTAAAAACAATACTCTATTGGTGAGACTATGGTGTCCGTATGAATTTCTACCTAATCGATTTGTGTTTTCCACGCCTACTGATAACAAAAAAATTCAAATATTTGTTTTCATCTATATATTATAAACATAGATATGGCAAAGCAAAATTTTTTTTTAAGCTATCGAGTTTGGTTAAAAAATATGTTAAATCAAAAAGGATTAAAATATGTTAAATCAAAAAGTACCCTTTCAACTATATACAAAAACCAATTTGTGGTGTTTTTGCTATCCATTTTCCAGAAATCTCAATAACATTCGGGTTACGTTTGAAAAAGCCAAATTACTTCGGTCTGAAAGACCTAAGTATTACATTCATGAGCCAGGAGTGAAATTGTTACCCCCACTTTTTTGGCATTTCTCGACATTTTAGGACCTACTGATTCTAAAGAAGCAAAAAATAAATGTATGTCTGTCTATCGGCCGTCCGGCCGTCCGTCATTACCTACACTGCAGGGAAAACCGCTGGAGGGATTTCCAAAATTTTTTTTTCTAAAAATAGGTATACACAAAGGACAGGTCAGAAAGGACGCTGTGTTTCGATAACTGTTCCGGAAGTGTGTCAAAAAAATTATTATGTGTGTCAAAAATAACAAATTTTCATATTTTTGGCTTAAAACGTTCATTTTAAGTGATTACGAGTAGGAACAGTAAATTTGGAGAAATCTTGATGGTCGGGATTGGTATGTGAGATCAAAAACTATAGATTATTGCATTATAAGCTTGTCAAAAAAATGTTGTCAAGTGTGTCAAAAGATTTTTGTTTAGTTTTTTACCCAATTTTTTGGAAAAAAAGAAAATTGTTTGTTTGAAATGAATTTTTATTATTATTATTGAGAATTATGGCATTATAAGTTTGTCAAAAAATGTTGTCAAGTGTGTCAAAAGAAAGGTTTTTATTTATTTTTTACCCAATTTTTTTAGAAAAAAATAAAATTAATAGTTTGTATGACATGAAATTTTATAGAGAATGAATTATTATAGAGAATCATGGCATTATAAGTTTGTCAAAAAAATAATGTCAAGTGTGTCAAAAAATGATTTCATTTATTTTTTTAGCCAATTTTTTGGAAAAAAAAATGTAGCTATTTTTACGACGTAAATGTAATTTAAAATGAATTTGGACATGGAAATTTTTGAATTTGTTATAGTTTTTGAAATATTTTTGGAACTTTGAAAAAGTTTGTATTTTTGATTTTGTAATAATTTGTGCAATATTTTTAGAATTTCGGAAAAAGTTTTAAATTTTGATTTTGTAAGAATTTTTGGAATACTTTTAGAATTTTGAAAAATTTTAAATTTTTGATTTTATTATAATTTTTGGAATTTTCCAAACTATTTCAATTTTTGATTTTGTAATAATTTTTGCAATATTTTTAGAATTTTGGAAAAGTTTGAATTTTTAGGAATTTTTGGAATATTATTGGAATTTAGAAAATGTTTAAATATTTGATTTTATTCTAATTTTTGGAATATTTTTGGAATTTTGAAAAAAGTTTCAATTTTTGATTTTGTAAGAATTTTTGGAATATTTTTAGAATTTTGAAAAAAAAATGGAGTTTTTGAATTTTATATATATATTTAGAATTTTGAAAAATGTTTCAATTTTTGATATTGTAATAATTTTTGCAATATTTTTAGAATTCTGAAAAATTTGAAATTTTTGATTTTATCATAATTTTTGGAATTTTGAAAATAGTTTCAATTTTTGATTTTGTAATAATTTTTGCAATATTTTTAGAATTTCGGAAAAGTTTGAATTTTTAAGAATTTTTGGAATATTATTGGAATTTAGAAAAAGTTTAAATATTTGATTTTATTCTTATTTTTGGAATTTTGAAAAAAGTTTGATTTTATTTAATTTTTACAATTTTTTTTGGAATTTTGAAAGAAATATGAATTTGTGATATTGCAATATTTTCTCGAAATTCTAAATGAAGAGGTTTTTGAGTAGTTTGCTGATTGTATCATCTTTTCACTAAATTATGTTAATATATGATCTGTTATAATATTCCGACAACGTATTGATGTTTCGTGTTAGTTTTGTAATTAATTTCTAAACAGAGATAAAAAATACTTGTACTTTAACAAAGAGTTATGTTTGATATACATCGCTGCCCAAAACTAAAAACCATGTCCTCGTAAAAGTTGTTTGCCGAAAACTATATCAAAATCTTTAACCCAGACCGAACGAAGTCTTGATATCTCAGAGCTGTGAGATTTCAGTTGCTCCATATTAATCCTTTTGAATTTGGAGTATTTCTTATATTATTTCAATTTTGAGTCATTTTAGTCTACACATCTCCTCTAAATATTCATTCTCGCAGCTGTAACTTGATTTTGCATTAGGCATTACGAGTTTTATTGAACGGTAGTCACAATTTTTTGGTAATTTCTTTTTTGACATTACAAATGAGTTTGGAAACAGTCATATAAGATAGGCAGAATGTTAAAGGGTAAAAACATCATTTAAAACTAGGTCATGTGGGATGTCATTTGAAAGAACAATTGATTTTAGAAATATTGCCATTTTTTTAGAATTTTGCAATGCATAGTTTTTGAATTACCATCAATAAAGTGACACAAAAAGTTGGTCACCCCCCTTGCATTTCGAGCCTAATTAACAGAAAAATTTGAAAAAATTCACAGAAACAGGAAGTTTAATAAACTCTGAACAAAAATTATAGCGAACTCTCAAATAATTATATTTTTGTGTTTTTAAGGGATTGGGGTGGGGAAGGGTGGAAAAAACTTTTTTAACCCAAGCGAGTGGGGTGTAATTTGAAAAGGCACCGAATTTCAGAAACTCTGAGATTTTTTTAGAATTTTGCGGTGCACAGTTTTTGAGTTATTCTAAAAAATGTGCAAATTCCAGACCATACCCCCTCCCCCCCCATCTTTCGACACTGATAGACAGAAAAAATTGAAAAAATTCATAGAGACAGGAAGTTTGCTATATTTTGAACGAAAATTATAGCGAACTCTCAAATAATTATATTTCTGTGTGTTTAGGGGTTGGGTGTAAGGAGGGTAAAAAAAAACTTTTTTTGACCCAGGCGAGTGGGATATCATTTGAAAGAACACCAAATTTCCAAAACATTGCAATTTTTTTTAGAATTTCGCGGTACACAGTTTTTGAGTTATTCTAAAAAATGTGCAAATTCCAGACCGTCCCCCCCCCCCTACGTTTCGACACTGATAGACAGAAAAAATTGAAAAAATTCTTAGAAACAGAGTTTGCTATATTTTGAACGAAAATTATAGCAAACTCTCAAATAATTATATTTTTGTGTGTTTAGGGGATGGGTGTATTAGAGGGTAAAAAAAACTTTTTTTGACCCAAGCTAATGGGGTATCATTTGAAAGAGCACAAAATTTCCAAAACATTGCAATATTTTTTAGAATTTTGCGGTACGCAGTTTTTAAGTTATTCTAAAATATGTGCAAATTCCAGACCGCCCCCCCCCCCCCACCCTACGTTTCGACACTGATAGACAGAAAAAATTGAAAAAATTCATAGAGACAGGAAGTTTGCTATATTTTGAACGAAAATTATAGCGAACTCTCAAATAATTATATTTCTGTGTTAAATATTCTAAGTTTTCTCTTGCAACTGGTCCATTCTAAATGTTGAAATGCAATTGCTTATTAATTAATACCTTCATCGAATGGATTTATATTTTGCATTATCCATTACAATCCATCCAATAAAATTGTCATGTTTTTTTTTTTGATTTTTTTTTTAAATTCTGTTTACCTCTAAATATAACATTAATTTAACATGTATGTGAAGTTAGCCCGTTTTTCATCCCGTAAAAATGGCGATGGCAACACTAAACATTTATAGCGTGACACTTTCTACTGTCATAATAAAATATCAACTCTCAGCCCAGAAAATTGACTGTCGCGATAGTTGTTTGTAAAATTAGCCCAACTGTAGCCCAACTATAACCAAAATAAAATTTTAAACGATTTGTAGAATTTTGTCGTATAGCTATAGTTTATCTTTACATAAAAATTTCTTTAAATAGTTTTGCTAATGTGAAACACATTTCATAAATGATTGATGTTACACAAAAATTTACGACATTTTACCTGAAAAATTGAACTCATCATAACCAAAATTAAGACAAAATTTTGAAAATTTTTAAACATCTTGTTATCCGACTCTGAAGATTTTTTAGTGATTAGATGGTTGCCTTAGAGTTTTTAGTAATAGTCTACAGCCTGAAAACTAGTTGCAGGTCGAAAATAGTAATGCATGCATGTTAAATAAGAAGTTTTATATACACTCATTTGGGTTTTGGGTGTGTAGACAAAATTTTAAATGTTTAATATGTTTCCGAGGATATGACAATGGTTTTTTGATGATTTTTTGAGGATATGTCGATATTGGGATAGACGCTTGTTGAATGAAATTGGTTTTCTGTCCGAGAATTCTGATTAATGCACGTAATTGATAAAGGTTCAATGTACTTTCCCTAATTTTTCTAAAAATTTTATATGTGGATAAATTGAGATAAAATTTTGAGAACTTTTGGAAAATTAATTTATTTTTTGAGGATATGTCGATATTGGGATGGACGCTTGTTGAATGAAATTGGTTTCTGCCATAGAATTCTGAAATGCACGTAGTTGATTAAAGGTCAATGTACTTTCTCTAATTTTTCTAAAATTTTTGTATGTGGATAAATTAAGATAAAATTTTGAGAGATTGGACAAATTTATTGATTTTTTGAGGATATGTCGATATTGGGATAGACGCTTGTTGAATGAAATTGGTTTTCTGCCCGAAAATTCTGATTAACGCACGTAATTGATAAAGGTTCAGTGTACTTTCTGTAATGTTTCTAAAAATTTTGTATGTGTGTAAATTGAGATAAAATTTTAAGACGTTTGGGAAAATTAATTCATTTTCTGAGGATATATCGATATTTTGATAGACGCATCATTTTTATATAGTAATATAGTGATAGAAAAAATAACCGACTGAGAGAAGCATATACTGAAATAAAATAAAATTTTTTTTAAAGCGATAATTGACTGCTGTAATTGATTATGTGTGTAATATTTACAAAATTGTCAACGAAATCGGTTACTTAAAACATAAACAATTTTATCAAAAATTAGATTAGTACGACAAATACGATAGAAAATAACGAAATCTTATTATTTTGCCCAAAATTCTCAAAATTTTATCCAGGTAAATTCGCATACAAAAATTCTGGAAAAATCACATAAGGTGCATTGAGCCTTTCCCAATTACGAGCATTAATCATATTTTCCAGCCAGCAAACCGTTTTCAGCTTGCAAGCGTCTATCCTATTTTCCATTAAGATAGTAATATCGTGAAAAAACAAATTACAGGCTGAGAGTAGTATATACTGACAAAAATTTAAATTTTAATTAAACCTGTAGGTGAAAGTGGATTAAGTTGAATAAATATCCTCAAAAGTAGTTTATTTAAATCTAAAAAACTATACAGTAAGTTAGATTTGTTCGAAAAATGTGTTTCATAACTATGTTTACCAAAAATTTTTAAACAGAATAATTCATTTGTCTAAACACAAAAATTCGGAAAAAATTGCATGAAGTTCATACTACCTTTCGTACTTTTTCATTCTACCTTACGTCCCTTTTCAAGTACATACGTGCATTAATTTCAGTCCAAAAGGTAAAATCGTCTATATGTGTTATTATGGTTTTCCATATTATTCACTGTTTGTGTGCTTTTGTCACTTTTGAATTAAAATGCAATATTTAAAAATATACTTTTTACAGTTTATTTTTAAATTTATTTATAATAATAAAACTTCCTTATAGTAACAATTTGATTTTTATTTTTTTATTTTAAAGAATATCGATTTCGACTTACGTCATCCTCAGTTCTTAAATTATTATTATTTTAATTTTAAAACCGTCTATTTCTTTATTTACAAATACTCGAAAACTAATAAATTTTCTTAAAGATCTCAAAATTTTATCTCAGTTTATCTACATACATATTAAAGCAGGTTTCATACACAGTTTTCTCATACTACAAGTTCTATTTATTTTTCCTAGAAAATATATATTTTTATTTTTAAATATATAAATTGACAGACAATCGCGACAGAATAAGTTTCCGGCTGATAGTAGCATATAGTAAAAAGCGAAATAGAGTTCAAACCAATTTTTTTGTTTGCAATTTTAAATTAATGATATTTACTAGACTTCTTTTAAAGTATTATATTTCAATTGAAATTGAAGGTTTTTTATCCGAAAATAAAAATCAATTAATTAGAAAGAACTTATGGAAAAAAATCTAAAATAAAATGTCATGATAGTATAAAATTTTGTAGTATTACCATATGCAACTTTTCTTGTTTTACGGGATATAATATCGGGCTAACTTCACAAAGGTTAATTTAACTTTTATATTAAATATTCTAATTGTTGTTACTGTCTTCTTATCGAGTAAATTAACTTTGATTTACATGTAATAAAACGCATATGCATAAAACAAAGAATCTTCATTCAATATAGTTTAATATTTATTACAGAAGGATAAGGCGCAACCTCTTACTTTGGCTGGCGGCACCTGTTACAGAAATATACTGACTGACTATATTTTTTGTGATAGAACTATTATAAATGGCACACATGATGACAAAAAAGTTATAGCACAATGACCTTGATAGTATTATTCATTCTTTTGTTATTTGCAATCGATCATTTTCAGTTTCTTAATAACTGGGTTCTACGATAAACGAAAATTGAAATCGGGCCAATTCGTTGTAGAAAATGCGTTGGACAAACTTCACAAACAACGACACACACACCTCACTAATTAAATTTTGTATAAATATTCTCTGGATTTCTGGCATAAAATATATAGGAAAGAGTGCGAAAAAGACGGAAAAAGAAAAACAATTCGAATAATCACTGACAAACAATTGCAGTTCTTATTTCTTAAATGCCTTGGACAGCACTGGGAGAATATTTATAGAAGGTTGCTCAAATTTTTCTTCCTCTCATAAATAAAATATTATTTAAGTGCAAACAAAATGTTTGATTTTTAATTTTTTTTTATAATTTAGCAAAAATTAGAGAAATTCGATCCTATTTCTTGGTCGCTTAGCTAAATATCTTTGATTGTTGTAGGTTGGTGCTATTAAACCGAAAGATTTATTGCAAAAGAGGATTGAAGAATAAGAACTTTCAATATCCATTTAGATTTTCCTTGTAATCAAATTTTAATGATATCGTAAAAAATTTATTTGACAGTAAAATTTTTATGTTGATTTTATTTAATTGACAAATAAATCTATTTGAAAATGTAATTAAAGCACATGTCGGTTTGTGTTTAGATTGACATTAAATTATAATCTTATTTATTTATTCTTCCAACTCAATTCCTAATCTTAAAAATATACAAAATATGCTACAAGTGAAATATATAAATAAAAGTCAAGATGCATGTTTCTTTTAATGTAAACAAATCTATATCAAAAGTTTTGAATTATTTTTAATGTTTATTGAATAACATAATTATAAAAACATGGAATATTAATTAAAGTAAACATTTATAGGAAACCAAGTTTTTGCATCTTAGTATACGAGATAATATTCTCTTATCATCATATTTTGTGAAATTTGTGGACATTTTTGGACTAAAATTAAATCTAAAACATAGATTTTTCTCAAATTCTTGAACGATGTCTCTGAGTTGTGACAAAGATGGTCTATCTTTTCTGTTTTTTCAGTTAAAAAAACGGCAAAAATTGTGTTTCAAAACCATAACCATAGATAATTTTTTTTAAATAACATGTCTTGTGAAGAAGGAATTACAAAACGTGTCACATCACATCACAACAACACATAAAAACCTTTTAAGATCTATGTTCCACAGCAACATGAGTCATACGTTTTTGTTTAAATTGGTATAACTGTAGCGAACATCAAAACTTCATTTCTCAAAAAAAATTAAAATTTAGCAGGCGATGATTTCCTTAACATTTATGAAAAAACAAAATATATATTATTGTTATTCGGATTTTGTTTTTTTCCAAATAGTATTGATAAAACTCTTGATTTTCGTGATGTAAAAAAATGTTTGTGTAATAAATTTGTTTTAAATCTTATTTTTCACTATTCCAAATTTTAAATATTATAATAAATGTTTTTTTGTACGACATAGCCAATATTTCATGATGGAAGGATAAAAGTTTTTTTTTAAATTTACAACAATAAAATTAAATTTGTGTTGCCAATTATCCCAGCTAATGGCATATTCCCCGAGCATGTGACGCACTGTGTTGCTCAATGGTATAGAGTTATATGAAGACGCCTTTCTTCATGCAAGTAATAGCGTGCTCTTATTTAAGAAACATTTCATAACCAAGATTGAGAGTGTTACCGTTGACTAAATAGAGTTTACTCGCTAACACCTCAAAAATATCACCTTAGCTATAGTACTATCTCACAACTATTACCAGTAGTATGTGATATCCCACGTTAACTAATATTTGATATCTTAAGTTAACATATCTTCGAATTATTTAGTAACTTGCTGATGGCGTCAAATGCAAGAATGGATCACTAGTTTTTCATGAAAAACGAAATAATGGGGCCTATTCAGTAAAATCTTCTATCAAAAATTTCTGCTATTCTTTTATTTTTTGTATGAAATTTTATTTTCCGGTTATAAAATTTCATACAAAAATAAAAGAATAGCAGAAACTTTCGATAGAAGATTTTACTGTATAGACAATATTTTATATTCCTTTAATTTTGCATGTCAGTGTTATCAGCATGTTAAAGATATTATAAATAATTTAACGGTGTATAAATTAGAAGCATGTGTTTGATGTAATTAATTATACCATTTTCCCCATTTTTTTAATATCTTATATTAATTAAAATGTCAATTCCATTTTTTTATTTATGTGGTATAATTATTTAAAATGATTTTGACAGTACATTTTGTTTGTACACTTAAGTAATAAAACTTATAGTTAATATGTAAAGGTAATTAGAAGATATGAACTCATTTTTGCTTAGATTTGTCAAAATAAAACAAACTAAAATTGTCCCTGCGAAATGTGAAATATAAAAATTATATGTTTCAAGACTGCCTGAAGCTGTTTAGCTATTATTAGGCAGTCTGTATGTGTGTGAATTATAATTTAAAAAGGGTTGCAAGCAACATGTAAGCTGTTTTTAATATACCTTATACAAATTAGTAATTATTTATTCTTTATTAGTAATTAATTTATTCTACCAACAAATGGGACGAAGTAATAAAATTTTGTAAATAATTTTCAATTGTTTGCAATGGAAATTAAATAAAATTTATTATAATAAACATTGTTTGCCTTTGGTACTTGGTGTACTTTTGTCAATCCCTTGATACTTTACCCAAATACATTATTTCCATAACGATTGGGATTTTGTTATAAAATTTATTAAATGTTATATCTATTTTAAAATTATTTCCTGGAAAGTTGAAGATAAACGATTTGTTGATTTTTCTTAGTCATTTAATCTGACTGATTACAGCGTACAAATAAATATATAATTTGTCTGTAAAAATCACAGCTTAAGAGTAACGCTAGTTAAAGCCACTATTGTTTATTAAAAACTGCTCTCTCATGCAGGAATTTGCCAGACTTCGAAAATAAAACCAAATATACTGAATGATAATTTAATGCATATTAAGCAGGACGTAAAATTTCGATCAAATGAAAGAAATGCGATTTAATATGGCTAATATGATTTTGTTTGTTTTATCATATTAACAAAAAAACCAACGGTTCAAACTGTCACATTGCAAACATGCAGTTCAATCAATTAGCAGCGGTTCTTAAACTAGGGGTCGCGACCCCAACTGGGGTCGTTAGACTTTTTCATGGGGTCGCGAGAAATTCCCAATATATAACAACTACGCTAAAATTTCTATTTTATATAAGTCTAAGTCTTCTAAGACTTCTATATAAGTCTTAAATTAATAAACTTTGCAAGGTTTTTGAATTAATTTTTCAAGGTTTTAGAATTGGATGATATTTTAAATTTTCTAACATTTTCACTAGTCTTTTGGTGACATTCCACAATCCACAAAACAATTTTGTAGTTGGATCGTTTTCTTTTATATTTATATACATTTGTGTGGTTTTCCATTTAGCAATCTTGTGTAATTTACACCTAAATGACGGTCGATATACGTTTTCTAATGACATCTATTATTTACTGAATCCATAAATCAATCATTTTGACATTAATAATTGTCAAAAATTTATTATGAAGACTTATTGTTTTGTTTCCTACTTGAAGACCGAGCAACTGGCGAGAATATTTTTAATGTACGAAACAAATTTTTTAAAGAAAATCAGCTGTTATGGTGGCACTGCGTGGGCGTCTGTAGTGATGGTGCCGCTGCAATAACAGGTAAATTAAATGGGCTTTTCGGACGAATTAAGCAACTGCTAGGTGGTTCAAAAATAACAGTTACCCATTGTATGATCCATCGTGAGGTATTAGTGAGTAAAAACTTTCTCCTGATTTATATCATGTTTTAAATGTTGTTTGCGGTATTATTAACTTTATAAAATGCAGCGCACTCTGTAAGGATATGGGATCAAATTATAAAAATCTCCTTATGCACGCTGAAGTTAGATTGCTATCAAGAAGCAAAAGTTTGAAAAAAGTTTTGGTGTTCAAAGACTAAATAAGATTATTTTTGATGGGAATGAATTCAACGAATGGGAATAAATGTCAGATCTTTTTTGTGACGAAAGCTTTATAGAACAAGAGCCCGCGACGGCCAGACCTTCGTTATTTTATAAAAGCTGAAAGTTTCTCTGCGCATACCTCCTACTCAGGTAGAAACGATTAGCGACATATGAAGTTTGGATCATAGTGGCTTTGGCAGTATAAAAGCTAATTTTTTTATATATTCTTCGGGATAGTAGTAGAAGTCAAGTCACCCATTGCCAGACACTTACTATTGTGGAAACCCCCTGCCACACACCCTTAAACTTTAAAATTTAAGAGTGTCCGGCAGGGAGTTTCCATGATAGTAAGTGTCTGGCAATGGGTGACGTGACTTCTAATACTATCCTGAAGAATATATAAAAAAATTAGCTTTTATACTTTCACGAAACTTTGGAGACCCCTTTGGTACCTGCTCCCTGCCAAAGCCACTATGATCCAAACTTCATATGTCGCTAATCGTACCTACCTGAGTAGGGGGTATGCGCAGAGAAACTTTCAGCTTTTATAAAATAACGAAGGTCTGGCCGTCGCGGGTTCTTAGTCTATTATGTTAAAATTATGTTATTTGATTGATATTTTCAACAAACTTAACGAGTTGAGTTTATTCTTGCAAGGCAAACATACAAACATTATTAATTTGTACGATAAAATTAAGGGATTCGTTCAGAAGCATAATGTGTGGAAACTAAATTTAGAAAAAAACAGATTGACATGTTTCAGTGTATACAATGGATTTTATTGACGAAAATGAATTGAATGTATCCGATATAAAAAATCTAATTATATCTCATCTTTCAGCCCTTGAAACTGAGTTTGAAAAATACTTTTCTTCTGAATTCAATATTTCACAACACCATTGGATGATAATTCAGCCTTCTAATATAAAACTTAAAGATATACAACATCTGGACATAAAAGCACAAGAAGAATTTGCTGAACTATCCTACGATAGAAGTTTGAAGGTACTATTTAAGAATCAAATACCTGAAAATTTTTAGTTGTCAATTAAAAGAGAGTATCCATGTTCGTCTGAAATGACAGTTCAAATTATTTTGTCATTTTCCACCACATATTTGTGCGAAAATGCATTTTCATCCTTATTATATATTAAATCAAAATATCACTCTCAATTGCGCAATATTGAAAATGTATTGAGACCAGCGCTTTCGGAAATCGAGCCACAATTAAGGCTACTTTGCTCTAAAAAGTAAGCACAACCATCACATTAAAAAATATTTGAGTAATGTTTTATTTATTTGAATACTAAATAATATAACTAGAAAAGGAATTATTAATCTTTATTTTTTATTAATTTTCATATTGTTATAACTAGAAAATGCTGTTTATTTTATTTTAAGTTTTTGATTAATTTAGTATTTACTATAACTAGAAATTGTTATTAATTTTTATTTTTATATCAGCTGGAAATAAAATAGTATTTGCTGTTTAAACGTTTTATTTTGAATAACGTCAAAAAAAATATAGGTTGTGGGTCGCCAAAATAGGCCATTTAAAATTTGGGGTCGCAATACAGAAAAGTTTAAGAACCGCTGAATTAGGGCATGGTAAAAATTTAATATGTACTCTAAGCCAATTATGATACTCACTGTGAAGTCACATAAAACATGAGCCAATTAGATTTGTGGTAATGAAAAATCTACTTTGCGTTTACACCAAAGATGTATTCAAAAATTTCCCAAACATATTTTGCTTTTTCATAGCAAAAGCTATCTCCTATATTTTATTATCAGTGTTTTTTTGTATCCAACCAAATACAAATGCATTTTTTTATTAAGTTTCGTTACAAAACATCAACAAAAACATTTCTAAACTATATTTTACAAAAATCTATTTACAGATTTACAAACAGATGAACTGAGCCACAAAGTGCATATATCATATACATATGTAGTTTTAAAATGAATATAAACAAAGAGATAATAAATGGATAAAACTCAAGGAAAATATATCTTAAGCAATAATATCAGGAGCGTTCGATTTGACTGAAACAACTGAAAAAACAACAACAATTGCATTCAATTATTCAGTTGTATCAGTTGCCACAGTCAAATCGAATACGGCTAACGTTGGAACAAGAATTGCGTTGCTTAAACTTTATGAGTAAGATTTTTAAAAGTTGGTTTCCGTATATTTTTCAGAGGAATGGAAACAAGAAGACTTTTAAACTCATCTTTGACAAATAATGGAAAAATTGAACCTTTGAAAAATTTGAGTCTTGAGCCAACAACAACTATATCACCTAATGCATCAACTAAAGCTTCTTTTAATACAACCGCAAGTGATGAAATTGATATTGATATTTCAATCGGCTGGGAAGAAATATTACTTGTAAGCTTGTTATGTCTTTTCATAGTTGTCACAGTTATAGGAAATACATTGGTCATACTGGCAGTAATAACAACAAGAAGATTAAGAACTGTTACAAATTGTTTTGTTACAAGTTTAGCAGTTGCTGATTGGTTGGTAGGCATTTTTGTAATGCCTCCTGCTATTGCCCATCATTTAATGGGTAAGTTTCTTTTTATCTTAAGTTATTAAATTTATTTACTAGAATATTAACATAAATATAACAAATAAAATCAAAACGAGGAAAATTCTTTCCAATCAGCAACGTGTGAAGAAATTTAATGCGGCAGTAGAAGAGTGCAAAATTATTTTTATTCTTAATAAAAATAAACAAAACATTGAAACTTTATTTAATTATGTCGCTACATAATTTGTTCAGTTTCATTGTATTATTCATAAGTAACCACAAAAAGCAATCTAGTTTTTGGTTCATCTTTTTAATTTTACATTGGATTCAGGTGCGGTTACCCAATATTTAATTTTCACAAGTAAAACTAAAAATGTTCGTATGTAATCAAAAAAATATGTTGTCTGTTGTGTTGTCATAAAACAAGTACGTTAACCCTAACTTAAAGAAAATGTTAATTAAATTATAAAAACTTTTATGTGAGTTTTAAGATATATCCTTGTTTTTGTTTCGATGTAAATTAAAATAAAGGAATACATTTCTAAAATTAAAGAAAACCAAAAATATTAACAGAAAAGACACAACCTTGTGCTATGATATTAAGATTTATTATTTTAAATAAACAAAACAAAATTAATGCAAAAGTTTGCATAAGAAAGGAAACAAATTTGATTCTTTAGTTTAATTGAGAAACTAGATCAATGATTTGACGGATCAACTAGCTTCTTTCAATAGATATTTGACAGAAGGTTAATATTTGCGATTTCGATGTACAATGCCGGGATTTCGACGCATTTTAATGATTCCAAAATCCCGGCATTACGGGAGCAACATATTTGGCAGGTTTTAATTCAATCAACGGCATCCTGCTTAAAAATAACGAATAGTTAGTTCGCATGGATTCTATTCAGTCAACAGTGGCACCCTCAATATTCCTCCATTCCATGATGATAAATTGATCTATATGTACTGACTACTGAGTAAGGTAGAAAAAGAACCAATCAATTTCATATTTATTTAGGGATATTTAATATATTTTTTTCGGAGCCAAAGTGAAATTTTATGTTTCGTTTATAAATTGTCGTATAATTGCCAAACTATAGACTCAAAACAAAAAGTATCACTTCAGCTTCTATAATTAAATATTATATTATTTTATTTGAGAATTTTGCTTTTTTTAATTATTTATTGTTTTCCATACAAATTTTAAATCCCGGGATCTCGAGATATAAAATTTCAATCCCTAGTACAAACGTAATTAATTTTCATTTTCGTCTTTTATTCGATTTGTTGAACAGACAATAAAACAATCTTAATTGTTGGAGTTGAAACAATTTTTGATATTGGTTCAACTAAACGGTGTCTGATTTAAAAAATTAAGTTACAACAAGTAGTTCCATTAGTTAAAAGACCCGCTATTACTAGTTGGATGGAAGAACAAAATAAAAGAATTAAATTGCTTCACTGTAAAATAAAACATACAAATTAAAATGCAGATTGATTGATTGATTGATTGATTGATTTATATATACATATTTAGCAATAAGCTATTAAATTTACGTGTTTACATTTAAACTTAATATAAATTTTTAATTTACATCAGCTGACGAACAGGAGATGTATTATAACATTTTTATATCAAAATATCGACTACTTTGAATCCAACCTTTTGTATAATAAACTGTATGAGTTTTACATCGTGTGGTAATTGAAATTGAAAATTTAAAACAACACGCCGCCCATTTATTTAATAATGTTTGGTTAGATGCTTTAGCACGTAAATATCAAAGTTTTCAAAAGAAATAGAAAAAACAACACAAAATAAAATGGCAGAGCATGGCTGCTCTATTAGTTCTAATATTTAAACAAATTTATGTTAAAATATAATTTACATAAAATAGTACAATTAAAATAAAACAAATGTTTACATAAAAATTTAAATTGTGTCGTTTTGTGTTAACTTTTAAATTCAAAAAATTAATCGAATAGTAAATTGATTCCAAAAAATTTTTAATGATTATAAATTATAAATTAAAAATAGAAACTTTTAAAATAATAATTATTACGTTTATTTAATATTAAGAGAAAAACTATTACTCGAAATTAAATTCAAACATCAGATTAATACATAATTAAGACAAAATTTCGTCTTCAATTTTTTCGGCAACGAATCAGTCTAACTAGAAGTAGGTGGATAATTTTATACTTCCTATATACATAATAATCCGTTTTACGCTTACTTAGATTTGCGTAAAACATTACTTTACGTCCTCTCTCTTTATTACTTTACGCCCCTTGTTGTTACTTTACGCTCTTTGTTTGTTACTTGACGTCCTCTTGTAGCCCTCTTGTTTCAGCCCCAGCGAGTTGTTGCTTTCGACTAACGTCTCGACTAACAAAAGCTCATTCGGTTGAAAAGTATAACTTTACACCCTTGTTACATAAATAACTACTTATTCTCTCTCATTTCGGATATTTCCAATAATAAGTAACTTAATAACATTACAAATTTTTTAGCCCAAATTTTCTTTTTTTTTCAATCTCACTCAGTTTCTAAATAAAAATATGCATTCGAACTTTAATTTTATTTTTATAATTGAATTAAATTTGCTTGCAAATCACTGTAGGTAATTGAATTTATCCTGTTTCCTGTATTAGATTAGAGCCACAATGATTTCATAATCAAATTTAAATCTTTTTCTTAAATTTAAGAAATTTTCAAAATAGATACTTAATTTAAAACAGATAAAACTTGACTATCTTTCGTATGCAATTACAATATTATTATAAAATAAATTAAATTAAATTCTCTGGAAATTATTCTCCATTGAATAATTTGCATCTTTAAGCCTTTTTAAAATATATTCCTAGTGAATATAGGATATTTTTATTAGTAATAAACTCAATGTGAATTTTTTTTTATTTAAATTTTTGGTTTATTTGAGATTACTTTGCAAATGGGTTTGTGTTTTGTTATTATTCATTCGTTCTAAACTTACTTGCACTAGACAGTTATTATTTGTTATTGATTCTACAGACTTACCCATTAGCATATCCATTGCACGATATGACTTATTCGCGGACTTGGTCCGTCTGATCGATCCAACGGATTCTGTCTGATCCGCCGTTATCCACTAACGAAAAATTGTTCACTGTAACGATCCGCGGACCAATTCCTGTTCTTTACTGGTAATTTCAAATTTATTACTGTAATTTGCGGCCGTAAAGTATCACTTTTTCACCTTATATTTTGCTGTCATAGTTACGTCCAAAAACGTAAAAAACATTTAAATTTGTTAAATTATATGAAAAATAACTAATAACTAATATTTTGTCAAAGATTACTTGTTCAAAATATTTTTATTTGAAAATTCATACAAATTTATAATTTTGATTTAGAATAAACAATTTTTTTAAATATTTTACTTGCGGCGAATAGAATATACCTAGTATATGACGCATGAACGTAAACTATTTTGGACTTAATGCAGGTCCGCAAACTCCACATACGTCCAAAATCTTTAGCTTTACGTACTTGTATCATAATGTACTATTATGGTTCTTACATTTCATAAAAGCCATTTATTTTATCTGCACATTCATCACACTATTCGGTATATCACCAATTACTTCAAATTACATTTGATCACAAGCATTATGATATCATCTAATGGAAGTAGGGTTTCTAAATATCCGACCTATTTGATTATCCGGATATCGAATACATAAACAATAAATTATCCGGATAATCCGGATAATCCGGCTATCCGGATAATTAAACAATAAATAAAACATGTTTTTTACTTTGCGGTATTTAAATCATTTATTTATATTTTTCGTGTATCTATATTAATTAATTTTTATACATAGTCACAAAATAACAAAAATAGTAACAAATCATAAATAATAATAATAAAAACATAAAATTATTGATAAATTTACTTAAATTAATGAAGTTAATGATGCATTTATAAAAATGCATATTTTAGAAAAATTATTGCATTAATTAATTAATTATTACAATGTCTCGAAATTGAGTCGAGTTCTAATTTTTGTCCTGGTAAGACCAGCAATTGAAAATACCCGCTCCGTTGCAGTCGATGTAGGTTTTATTGCTAATAATACGCAATATAGAATATTTAAATTGCCCTCCGTTTTTTATAATTATTTAAATAAATGTTATCTTTTTTCAGCAAATGGAACTTCCTTCATTCTGCTTCTCAACATGAGTAATTAAAGCAATAGCATTCTCAAGTACTTTCTGCAGTCACGATTTCTTATACAATCTTCACTGCTTAGACTTTCTTCATCTTCACTTTCAATAGTAATTTAATTAGTGATTTTCTCAGAGTCATAATTTAGAAGTACAGCTCTCATAAACTTTAAAAAATAGTCAACACTTCAGATTTTATTGACAGGGCCACAAGTTTATAAAACATTATTTTTTAAAAATTAATATAGCATTAAATAAATATTAGTAAAATATCTTTACACTGCAGATTCACGAAGTGTTTCATAAAATATTCAATGATTACAGTTTTCAAAACATTAAAGTTTTAAATAAATTTTTAAAACTTGTAGTCACTTCACTGCACTAACAAACTTTGCAACGCAAGTTAATTAATAGTTATTTGAACTTTTCAACGCAATTTGATTATTTTTTTTACAAAATAAAGGGTTTTTTAATATTCGGATAATTGCAAAAAAGTATCCGGATAATCGAATAGTCAAAATACGGTCGAATAATCCGGATAATTCGATATCCGGATATCCGGATTAGAAACCCTAAATGGAAGTGAGTTATAATCTTTAATCACCTCGAAAATTGGAAAATTTCATAAATTAAACCAAAACAAATTAAATTATGACACCACGAAAATTATATTTTCCCAAATAATAATAAATGGTGATCATTAAACAATTATTTTAAATTAAACGATGATGGACTTGTTTATTTTATAAACACAAAAAACATTTTATTTAAACACAAAAAAATAATCTTGTTTTCACTTGCTGGAAAGATCACAAATTTTTTTTGAAAAGTTAAAACTTAACTAACATTTACATCAATGTGGTTTTACGTTGACTGTACTGGACTTTTTTTCGCGATTGTAATTGCACTCTGATTGTCACATTTGATCTCTATTGCATTGTTTAATCCAAATTGTTTGATTTTTCCACTCTACCAAATAGCTTCTTGTACTGCTGCTGATAAGGATATGTATTCCGCTTCACAAGATCATAATGTTACAGTTGATTGACGTTTTGACGCCCAAGAGATCGCTCCTCCTTGAAAAGTGAACACGTAACCTGTGGTTGAGCGACGATCTTCCGTGACATTTGCCCAATCTGCATCTGAACAGCCTACAATGCAATGTTCATCAACATCTGATTTTCTGTATGTTAATTTAAACGATGACGTTCCACGTAAATATCTGAATAAATGTTTGACAGCTAGCCAATGCTTTTTTCCAGGATTTGAGTTGAAACAGCTTAATTTATTGACAGCATAAGTAATATCTGCTCGTGTTGATTGTGATAAATATATTAAGCATCCTATGGCTTCTTGGTAAGGTATCGCTTTCATTTGATCAATTTCATCTTGATTTTTTGGACAATGCTCCTGTGATAATTTATCAAGTGAAATAGGTGTACTTACAGCTTTACAGTTTGACATACCAAAACGTTCTAAAATCGATTCTATATAATTTTCTTGATCTAATGATATTGAATCATCATTCACAGTAATTCTCATTCCTAGACAGTGTTTAACATTGCCAAGATCTTTCATTTGAAATTGTTTATATAAATGATCTTTTATCATTTTCATCCATGTTGTGTCATTATAAAATATTAATAAATCATCGACATACGTGGCGATAATTAATACTTTTTGTTGATTAATTTTATAATAAATACAATTGTCATATCCGGATTGCTGCAGACCAAATTGTTTTAAAACTCCATCAAGTTCAATATTCCAAATTCTGCTTGACTGTTTTAGTCCATATAAAGCCTTCTTTAAATAACAAACCTTTGAACAATCTTTATTAAAAAATGGAGGTTGTTCCATATAAATTTCATTTTGTAGATCTCCATGTAAAAATGCAGTGATCACATCCATTTTTTGGTTTAATCAGACTGCCAGTGCAAATAGATATCTCAGTGAATCATGGCGCACTACAGGGGCATATGTTTCATCATAATCTTCCCCCTTTCGCTGAGAATAGCCCTTTATTACTAGTCTGGCTTTATATCTGTCTATTTGATTGAATGCATCACGTTTAATTTTGTAAACCCATTTACATTTTATTGCCTTTTTTCCTGGAGGTAAATCAGTCAATGTCCAATTATTATTGCCTGCAGAGCATCAAATTCACTTTCCATGGCTAATTTCCACGAGTCAGCATCTGGTCTGTTCAATGCTTCTTCGATTGTTCTTGGATCTTCAACTAAGTAGCTTTATGAATTTATCATTAAAGTTGTCTCACTGTTTTCACTCGAATTGACAGCACAAGTTGGTGCAGATTCATCATTCAATGTCTCTTCTGGTTCAGCAACATCTTCAGCATCATCATTCTGTCAAGAATTATTAAAAACAGGAAAATCTGATTCCAATAAAAAATCTCTATACTTAACTGGAGGAACGCGCTCCCTTTCGCTGCGCCTCAACACCTGTGACACGGGTGGCTGTGAGTTATTTTGCTGAGGGAGCGCATTAGCTGGTGAAGTTGTCACAATTTGTTGTTCACCCTCATCTGGTCCTACTGCATCAAATGATATAAATTTTTCTTGATGATTTACTTGATGATTTTCAACACCTTCATTTATGAATGTACAGTTTCGACTTATAACAATAACTTGTTTCTGGACATTATAAAGACGATAGCCCTTTTTACGATCATCGAATCCTACTAAAATACATTCACGTGATTTCTGGTCTAATTTTTTCTTTGCTGTTTTAGAATATGGGTCATCACTGTAGAACCAAAAACTCTAATGTGTGATAAATTAGGTTTTTTATTGTACCAGCCTTCTTCGGGTGTAATTCCTATAGGTTGGGATGGACATCGATTCAACTGTACTGAGCGTATACCATAAGATCGTTCTCGATATCGTGAGTGAACGACATTTATACACTTAGTGAGTAGACGTAGTATCTCTACACAACAAATACACTGCATAGAATACAGCTTCAGCCCAAAACGGTTTTTGTTGTTTGCTTTCTCAACTATAGAACGATTATTTCGTTCCGCTAAACCATTTTGTTGAGGTGTGTATGCATTAGTCGTTTGATGTAATATTCCTCTATCTTCTAAATATTTTTGAATACCCTTATTCATGTATTCTAAACTATTATCAGTTCTCAAAATTTTTAATTTTCGTTCAGATTGTCGTTCAGCAAGTTCAACGAATGCTTTAAACTTTTGTAGTACTTCAAATTCTGATTTAGTTTTCAAAAAATATATAAAAAATTTTTTCGTTTTGTCATCGATGAATGTCAGGAAGTATCGATTGCCACCCAACGAATTTTCTTCCATCGGTCCACAAATATCCGAGTGTACTAAATCAAGAATATTAGCAGCTTTTGAGCCTTGTTTACTAAACGGCAATATGCACTGTTTTCCTAACGAACTAATCTTGCAATCCGATTCTTGCTTATTGTCAAAATTAATTCCAATAGCCAAATCATTTTTTAATTTTGTTAAACTATGATAATTCAAATGTCCCATGCGCTTGTGCCATAAAGCAATATTGTCATACTTTTTGCACGAATATGATTTTAATTTGCACGAATCTTTAACCTCAAGTTTAAATAAATTATTCCGATGTTCACCTCTTGCTAATATTTCACCATCTTTGCTTAAGACTTTACATCCTTCATTTTTGAAAATTACCGTTTGACCTTTTTGAACAATTTGACTTATCGATAATAAATTGGTCGATAATTCTGGTACACACTGAACATTTTCTACATCAATCGATTCGTTTTGACATTTAGGACCAACTTTTACATTACCTGAAAACTTAATATCCATTTCTGTACCATTAGCTACCATTATTTTACCTGATGCTGCTTCGGGTTCTGTAATGTATGATTCATTAGCCGTTAAATGTGTGGTTGCTCCCGAGTCAAAGAACCATTCTTGTTTATTAATACCAGCATTTAATAAAACAACGCCAAAAGCCTTTTTATTTTCATTTTTCTTTGTACTGGACTTGTAATATTTTCTTATATGACCATAATTACCACCTCCATTACATTTTGGTCCTTCTCTATATTTTTTACTCGATAACAAAGCCGAATCTTCTGATGAGGATGCGTGATTTTCTTGCAACAGCTTAGTTTTAATCATATCACCAGTTATTTTAATCCCTGAATTTTCAATAGCCATAATCATGGGCTAGCCATAACCAATAGTTATAACCCGGCTAACAAGAATGTGCCTATCCACCCGTCGTTTATCTCGAAACCAATACTATTTAACACATGTGCTGTGGAAATGATTGCATTTACGTAATGATCCATTGTACCTGATTTTAAAAAAGAAGTGGTTATTAATTTTCTTAATAAACTAACGCGACGTGTCAATCCATTGTCTTCATAAGCTTCTGCTAATTTATTCCAAAACTCTTTTGCAGTTTTAACATTTTGGATATGCACATAACAGATAGGATCTATTGACAATGTTAATTTGCTTCTTGCTTTACGATCTTGGTCAACATCAACAGGTGTAGCAGGTGTTCCATCCTCTTTTACGATATAATCAATAGTGGTTGTCCATAAATTATCTAAATCAAGAACTGCACGTGCTGCGATTTTCCATGTCATGTAGTTTTCTCTGCCGTGTTAACTTTTCTATTGTTATCGCGGTACTCATTTTTATTTTAATAACCAAACTTACACACAATTTAATTTTAAAAAGATAAATTAAATACAGTATTTTAAATTTCAATTGTCTGGGCTCATAACCTATTAATTGAAAGGCAGAAATTTCCAGATTACAACGAGAGCGTTTATTACAACTTATTGCTTATACAGCGTACAATAATATGACAGATACAATTATGACAAACTTCATGTTTATAACTTTATATTCATAACATTGTAATGTTGCCAGATTAACAGTTATGCATACTGTAAAAAAAATTACTAATGCCCAAAATACATGTGCAGAAAGTCTGCACGCAGTGCTGCATGCATATCTGCATCTAATGGTCCAAATACATGTGCAGAATTCTGCATGCAGCGAAATTAGAACATGTGTTGTTATATGAGAGCAATTACATGTAAATTCTGCATGCAGAAAAATTCTGCAAGATATCTCTAATTCTAATTTTGCTGCACAGAGGCAGTGCTACCACAATAAAAAAACAAAAACTACTTGAAAACTCAGATAAAAATGGATGATTTTGACATTTTGTTTGAAAATGAATTATTTTTTTTAACTCAAAAAAAATGAATGATATTTTTTTTAAATGAAATTATTTTTGTAATGATTATTTGTTTATAAAGATATTCAAATATTCTAAATAAACCCAATTATAAAATAATTAAAACTAATATTGTTAATAAATAAATTTTTGGGAAAGGATTATCGGAAACAGTGGTATATGTAATTTGAACTTAAATTTTAATTTAGACATAAACGTTTTCACAGGCAATGATTCAATTATTTTCTTCTAGCTTTTAATTAAAAAGACAGTTTTCTTTAAATTGTGACAATTTTCACTTATAACTATTTCATAATACGTAAGAAAACGAACTGTCATTGTTACGAAAATTCTGCACGTCAAATATATAAAAATTCTGCACATCTATTTTAGATGCAGATGCAGACTTTCTGCACATGTATTTTGGGCATAAAATAGATGTGCAGAATTTTTATATACGCCAAATTGTTTATTTTCTTGGTTGGTTTTTTGGTAGGTTGTTTGTTACTGTTTGTATCACATTTCACCAGTAACAACTGTCAAAGAAATGCAAATAATCTTTTTCACTTGAGGTTTAATTGAACAAAAACATACAACTTGTTTACAACAAAGTGTTTAGTCCTTGGGCCGGCGCCGACTTCATGTGATGATTACCACATATTTTATCCTTCGTTAGGCGCCTATCCTTGGCAAGCCCGAAAATATTTGTTCTGAATTTTCTCAAATCCGCCGCTTTTGCGTTCGGCAAGCTACGAAAAATGCCGATAACACGCGATCTTGTAAATTTGCTACCATTTTTTTTAGCTTTGGGGGTTGGAAATTTGTTTTAGAATAAGAGGGTAAGCTTGTCCGACCAAAATGTGTCTGCTATTCTCGAGTCCGACAACTGACATTTTGTATGTTTGGGTTGTCGGACTAGACAATAGCAGACAAATTTTTGTCGGACAAGCTTACCCTCGTGTTCTAAATCAAATTTCCAACCCCCCATAGTTAAAAAAAAACAAAAATTTACGGGCAAGATCCCGGGTAATCGGCATTTTTCGGAGCTTGCCGAACGCAAAAGCGGCGGATTTGAGAAAAATCGAATAACAAATATTTTCGGGCTTGTCAAGGACAGGCACCTCACGAAAGATAAAATATGTGGTAATCATCACATGAAATCGGCGCCGGCCCAAGGACTAAACACTTTGTTGTAAACAAGTTGTATGTTTTTGTTCAATCAAACCTCAAGTGCAATCGATTATTTGCATTTCTTTGACAGTTGTTACTGGTGAAATGTGATACAAACAGTAGCAAACAACCTACCAAAAAACCAACCGAGAAAATAAACAATTTGATTATGAAAAATGAACAAAAACGTTAAACTAGTAGCCATTGACACATAGGACGGTTTTATAGTTTGTTTATTCTTACTTCGAGCATTTTCATATAAAAATATATTTTGTAAAATTTACGTAGTTAGAATTAAAAATAAATGCCGAAAAATACTAGGTCTGATGGGAGAGGGAATAAAAGGATTCCGATAATAAATGTGAGTCAGTTTTATCTTTTACCGGATTATTGATGAAACTATTTTTTTCAGATTCTTGATTGCAAAAATTTGCGTCGTTCTAAACGAATTTCAGATAAGCGTCGTTTATTTCCTAATGAATCTGAATCAGTTATCTATGTTGGAACATCTACCCGTCATAACTTACTCATATCAGAATATGCCCTTTCATCTAGTAATAACTCAATTCAAACAAAATTAAATCCCAAAATTAACAAACATACACAAACAAATAACGATAACAACATTAATTCGGATCACAACGAAACAAACTCTGAAAAAACAACAGAAGCAGAAGTAAATCAATGTATAAATGTCGAGAAAAAACTGGAAGTTGGACAAAATGAAACCGTAACGGAAAAAATGATAGTTGAAGTGGAAATGCATAATATTTGTAACATGGTCGAGGAAGATATGGATACAAAAACCGTAGAACCATTACCGAGTTCTCAAACTAATTCTAATTCAACCGTTTTTCAAAACGTGTTCTCTTTGTTTTTTCATCCGCGTCCAGATGGGAAATTAGAAAATGATCAATATAACGAGACAAATATTTTAGTATACAGAGACGCAGAGCCTGATGATTCGAATGAATTAAATAAAAAATTCTCAATGGGTGAACTTTAAAAAATTAATTTAATTTATATGTTTTAGTTGATTTAATTTGTTAGATTTTTTTAAATAAATCATTGTATTTGATTTTTAATTTTAATTAAATATTTGATTAATTGGAATTGGTCTGCAGCTAAATCTGCTAAACATCTGCTAAATCATATTAACAAATGAAATTCAAAATCTTATCCCAATTTGTTAATATTTTTTGACGTTTTAGATCATGAGGAAAATAATTATCTAAATATAAAGAAAACGTACTGCATAAATTTATAATTTTTCTGCAAAAACGCGAAAGAATAAGGGGATCGTTGGAAATTTGCGTTTATGATGGAATGAAATAAGCATATCTAATACACAATCAAAAGAGCGAAAACTTTAACTTATATTCTTGATTTCGCTGAACTATCCGTATTCTGTGGCACTATCCGAACATACAACTCTGCGATTGAATGTAATAGACATCGTGTGAAAATCACATATATTGTGGAACCAGAATTGGTTACTGAAATCGCTTAAGGCTTGAAACCACGTACAACAGAAACAGAATTCCATACAAATTTTACAGAACAGAATTTTTTTCTGTCAAATTTGTATGAAAGTCTATTTCTAGTTCTGTTGTATGTAAATGCCCGGATTTAACCATTTTTCATGTTAATCGATTGAAAAAACCCATGAAATATTTTTGTGCTTAGCATAATACAAGTTATGTAAATTCTCTGCCACAGCTTTGAATCTTCTTTGAGTTTCCACTTCTTAATTATTAAAACTAGAAATTGCCCAGTGGCCGAAATTCGGCCATTGTTAATACATAACAATACAATACATAATTCCAGAGTTTGATTTATTGATATAATTGATTTTGAATTGTGAAACAAATAACTTGGAAAAAAACAAAATAATCGAAAAAAACTCAGAAAAACAGACCTTCAATTTTTTCTCTTTTTTCTCAAAGAAAATCGTCCGAAGTTCGAAAATATTATTTTTTGGCACATCTACTACTCAAGCCCTTTCCAACGGTATACGTATTGCCACACTTTTGTTGGGGCAAATATTTTGAAATGGTATCACAAAAATAGTGGTTATACGTATTTATATATAGATAAGTCCTTTAAACTTTTAATGTGAAGTTTTATATTGCTTTATAATAGTATATTTATATATTCTTAAAATTCCAGGAACGTGGGAGTTAGGATCAATACTATGTGATATTTGGATTTCATTAGATGTACTTTTGTGCACTGCGTCTATTTTGAGTTTATGTGCCATAAGCATTGACAGGTACGCTTGTGTAAATTTAATAAAAAAAATAAAATAAATATTTGAATTGAATTTTCTTTAGGTATCTAGCGGTAACGCAACCGCTAAACTACTCAAAACGACGTCGATCAAAACGCCTTGCGCTGACTATGATAATGATTGTATGGGTACTAGCGCTATTAATAACCTGTCCTCCATTTCTGGGATGGTAAACAACAATTTCAATACTAATTAATCAATTTTGTATGAACTGAAAATTTTATATTTCAGGTATGAACCAGGTCGACGGGACTTAAAAGTATGTCGATACAATCAAAACACAGGCTATGTTATTTTTTCAGCAATGGGCTCATTTTTTATTCCAATGTCTGTTATGGTTTATGTTTATATCAAAATTTCGTGTGTTATTGCCGGTAGGCATGACGAAATGTCGGAAATAAAAGATCATAAGGTTAATTTACTTTAATGAAATACAATCGAGTTATATAATTCATTAAAATTTTACTTTTAATTATAATTATAGAGAGCAATAAAAAAAACTAATGAGAGAAATCTCGACAACGTTTTCAATCATGATATATCTGAACAAGATCAATCTTCTGCAACACCCGCTCGGTCATCGCATCAAAATTCAATGGATAATGTTTCCAAATCAACGGGTAACGTGTTAGGCGATTTAGAGTTTGAGAATACAAAATTACACCAACAAAGTTTAAATAAAAGTGATCATTTTGAGCTGATTGATAAAACAGTTTGGTTAAATCATTCTCTTAAACGTAATGCAACAGTTAATTACAAACCAACAAGTGATGATAGGTGGTCAGCTATTGAAAATCAATATCCACGCCATCATCATAGTGTAAAGAATTTAAATACAGCTAAAGAATTTTGTTCAAACAAAAATTTACGTGTTCATCAAAAATTAATATCAAGACAAATAACGTCGTCAAAACGTGAAAATAAAACAACTCGAACTTTAAGCATTGTTGTTGGAGGATTTATTGCCTGTTGGTTGCCATTTTTTATTTGTTACTTAATAAGACCGATATTATCACATCCAGACATATCAGAAATCCTGATTTGGTTGGGATGGCTAAACAGTGCAATTAATCCATTTATTTATGCATTTTATAGCGAAGATTTTCGTGCTGCATTTTGGCGATTGACTTTAAAACGTTTTTCCAAACCTACCAAAAATCCTCCATTTTCAGCCAATATAGTATCAATACGTCGTAGTCGTTAGTTAAATGTAAAATATATAAGAATATCTGTAAAACTTTTCCATGCATATCTAAAAATATATAGATACATACTTTTGTTTGTGCCATGCTAATAAAATAAGCTGGAAATGCGTTGAATGTTTATAAATTGAAGTATTCTTGTGTTAGTAAACTAATATTTAAAAATTTATTTAGGATTAACATATAATTAATACTTATAAATAATTAGGATTAACATATAATTCTACATAAAATATACTCAATTTTAAACTGTTTAAAAATCTGTACTATATAACTCAAAGTTTTTTTGTCTGTGATCCAATTTTAAACTGTTTCTTTAGAATAAAATTTTTTAAATTATTTATTTGCTTTTAAACTAATTATAATAAATAAAAAAGAAATCCCAATATGATTCTATGAGAATAAACGTTGTTTTGATTTTTTAATTCAATTTTTTCAGTCAGTTTAATTATCAGAAATTACATGGAGAATAATGTGAAGCTTATGTGAAGGAAAAATCACTTCCGAGAACAATTTTTTCATCTATTTTTTCATATTTTTTTATCCTGAATAGATAACAAATATGTGTTAAATATAATATGTGACTAAACCCCAACTTTTCTTGTAGATTTTGACCTACTGAACAGGAATATCATATTCATTTTCTTAGGTTAGCTCTTTAGTTAGTCCAGTCATTTTAGAAGTTTTAGGCCCCAATCTGCGAAAAAATTCCTAGTGAGCTGAATTTTTGTATACACCTTTATTACGGCATTTTAATTAATATGTGAAAAATCGACATTGATATCGTGCCGGCTAAAAAAGTTATAAAGGTCAAAAGGTCACACATATCAGTTTTCCGCGAATATCTCGGGACCTATTGCTCGGATGTCAATAGAGTTCAAACAAAAAGTGTCCATCATTCATTTTTTTGTAAGATCAACCGTTTTTAGAGTAGAGCGCTGAAAAATCGACTAGAACGCATTCACATACGATATTGTGTACCGTACACCAAGGCGTAAACTTAGTTACTTTACATGTTGTCAAGTGTATTAAAAACATGCATCTGATGCTCGGATGTTTTGTTAAAAATATAATTATATTATAGAGGATTCGGAAACAAACGACCTCCACAGGCAGATGTTTCGTATTTTATTGTTCCGAAGAACCAGGAAGAACATTCTTTAAAACATTCTGTCTGTTTGGTGGAGAAAAAGCCAGTAAAGAAACTGAGTGAAAAAAATAAAAAAAAATATAGCCGCGTTGTTAGAGAGGTGAGTACTTTTAAAGCCGCAGAGGCGCGTGGTGATAAATATGAAAGAGTTGTAAAGGAGCGTGTGAATTTTGAGTAAGATTTAGTATCTGTCGAGGCTAAATATGATGATAAATGTTTCTCAAATTTTTTGTTTGTCAGTGGAAAGAGTGATGTAGACCGCTCATTGGACGAAAATATTAGAACTGCCATAGACAATGTTTTTCATTATATAGAAAATAATGAAAATTGTCAACTTACATTGGCGGAGTTGAAAAATGTGATGACAGATTACGTTCCAGGCGATACAACGATTAACGATAACAAGAAATTCGATTGCTCGGTATGGGAGCAATACTGTAATTACCACGAAAAGTAAATCTTTAACAATAATTTGCTTTCGAGATACTGCAGCTAATATTTTAACTATATCGTGGTACGAGGAGAAAAAACAAAATCGCTGTGATGAACGTGACGAATGACGTAGAAGCTGCTGCAACAATAATTAAAGAAGATATTCGTTCCAATCATTCACGACTCTTATCCACCACCAAATCGAATGTTAGATAATATTAAAGACGAGATTCCGGTAATGTACGGTGCTCCAAAATCAGAACATTCGATAAATAACACTGTGCGACAAATGGTAGGGGTCAGTGATCCGCTGGGGTTCTGACTGCCGGGAAAAATTATATCGGTCAAAAAAAGTTATAGGTGTCCCGGCGTTCCGCTGGGTCACGTCTAGAAATCGAGATATATCGATTTGAAGTTAGTAGGTATCATATAGGGGAAATTGTCACGTTTTGGGGACTTTTTTTTTCATAACACGAGAACGACTGGTCTGATTTTACTGAAACAAATTTAGAAAGATTAAGAATTACAATTCCTTTAATCTTCTGATATGTAAGGAAATAACACAATCAACAGTTTCTCAGTTATAAATAAATTAAGAAGAAAATATATAATTTTTTGCCTTAAAAATAAAAAAATTGTATTTTAAAAAATCATGAAAAATTCAAAACGGGAAAATGGGTCAAGTCTTATTACTTTGACCTAAAGTCACATAATCTGTGCACAAAATGAGACATGGATCATGAAAATCGATGAACGCGTTTCGCTTTTATTCACAATTAAGTAAAGGTATCTCATTTTGACAAGAATTTTGGTTTTTCATATAGACATTTTTACTTCACCACAATTTTAAATTGTGTGAAGTAATGCAATCTATCGTGAAAAAAAAAATCTTACATACCCCAAATTTTATTTTATCTTTTGTTTTGGACCATCCTCTATCTAAATAGCCAAAAAAAATTTTGGTGTACGTCTGTGTGTGCGTGGGTGGGTGGGTGGGTGGTTGGTTGGTTGATTTTTCTGCATAGGATCTTGATGAAACTTTGGCAAATGATACAGGTTCACTTGAAAATGGAAGATCTGGATTCATTCCAAATTTGGACAAAATGGCGGGGGGGTCTCCCTAACACCTCTAAGTTTAAATCTTGAATAACTTCTGATCCCGGGCTATGATCTTATTGAAACTTGGTATATAAGGTTTTAGTACTGTTTCCAAGATTTCTGCATACCAACTTCCGGTTTGTCACTTCCGGTTAAAAGTTTTTTTTCAGGTTTTATCCCTACTGTAGCCTACAATTACCGATCGATTTTTATGAAACGTTGGTAAAAGCTTTTAAATAGCATGCGAAAGATTTTACCAGATTTTGGAGCACATTGGATAAAGGGTTGGGGGGTCCACCATACAACAGGTGGTTTTTTCCACAAAGTTTTTATGTTTGTTGGGAGCATAAAACATTCATTCGTGAATGAATTTTGATGAAACTTTGGAAAAAGATGCAAACATGTATGACAAAGAACTGATTAGTTTTTGAGCGATAGTGAACAAAGTGGTGAGGGGTCCCTGGAGCACCGGTTTTCTTGAAAGCTCTATAACATCTGTACCTGATAAGCGAATTGGATGAAACTTGGTACATGAGTATGTAGTACGGTTTACAATAGTTCTGCATCCCAACTTCCGGTTTTTCACTTCCGGTAAAAAACATTTTTTTGTACTTTTTTTAAGTTTTTTCAGTGTCTTTATGCACACTACAGCCTACAATAATGAAGTGATTATGATGAAACTTATGGAATAGGGTTCCAATTAGTGTGAAAAGATAATTATCATGTTTTGGGACACATTGATCAAAGTGGTGGGGGTCTACCATACAAATGCTGACTTTTCACACTTTGTTTTTTAAGTTTGTTGGGAGTGTAAACTATCTGCTAAACTAGTTGAACCTTTATAATCGCTCACGAATTAGTTAAACACAATTGTTATATCTAATAATTTTATAATTTATTTACAACCAAAAACTTTACTTTAATTTATATATTGCTTGTACGACTGCTCAGTTATATCTGATTGATTCTTCTTATTTTATTATGATGCAATTGGAAATCGATATGTTAATAAATTAGTACATTTTCTATTAATTAACTTATACAATACAAACATTAAATAAATAATAAATTAGGACATTTTAATACATAACATTTTCCTCGTTTTTAAATTAGACAATAATTCTATACAACTACTAATATACATGATTTAAATTGCATTTTAAATTAGACAATAATTTTTTTTTTTTTTTTTTTAATTTAGACAATGAGTTTATATAACTAATAACAACAATTTAGACAATGAGTTTATATAACTAATAACATGCATGACTTTAATTAAGACTTACAACTAACATTATTTATTTACATTTAATTAGCTAATAATCTGGACAGTTAAATGACGCATACCGAAATCGAGTAACAGGCGTTTTCATTCTAAGAGATTTTCTTTGACTGTCGTCTTCTTCCATTTCAGACGTCGAACGCCGACGTTTTCTACAACTTGTTGTTGGTTTAATTTCTCTCGGCAATATTTCCATTGGTGGATGAAATTCATCACTAAGCATTGATTTCCTAATTTGATTCACATGCACATGCCGGACATTATTTGATACGTTAATAAGATAAATATATGAGCTTATTTGTTTTAAGACTCTGCCTGGTATCCACTTCAGATAATCTCGAAAATGATTTCGGTACATTACTTTTTCCCCAATTTTGTATGAAATGTTATGCTCTTTAGTATAATCTGTATTCTTTTTATGTTGTGAGAGATTCTTTGCTGGTACACTTAGTTTATTTCTTCCCTTATTATTTAATGATCTTTCATAATTTTCTTCTGCGGTTTTCGGGGTAATAGAATTTATCACAGTTTTAGGCTTAAAATTGAATAATAATTCAGAAGGAGATTTTAAAGTAACTGTTGATGGAGTGTTGTTGTATGCGGAGATGACCTTGTTTAGTTTCATTATTGTTGACAGTTTTTGTGTTTTGACATCCAGTAAATATTTTTTGAGATACATCTTAATGGTCTGTACGCCTCGTTCCGCCAACCCATTGGATTGTGGGTGGTACGGAGGTGACTTCAACAACGTGATTTGGTTTTCTGTACCGAATTCTGAAAAGCTACATGAACTAAAAGGAGGACCGTTATCTGTGCAAAGTTTATCTGGAAGACCGAAGTAAACAAAAATTGATAATAACTCTTTTATTACTGCCGTTGCATCTGACTTCCTCAATAGCTTGACATCAATAAATTTGCTATATGCGTCAACTAAAATCAAAAAGGTTTCACCTTCAAAATAGAAAAGATCTATGTGAACTCTATCAAATGGAAACCTAGCCGAAGCCCATGAAGATGTAACCGTTTCTTTTTTCACATTTTGAGTGGATGAGCAAATTTGACATGTTTTCACCTTCTTTTCAATATCTTTATCCATCAATTTCCACCAAAAAAGACTGCGTCCCAAAATTTTCATTCGAACAATCCCTTCGTGATTGTTATGGAGCAATTCTAAGACTTGACTTATACGTTCACTGGGAATGACTAATTTTTTAAAATAAAAAAGACAATTATCCTGGGTGCTAAAGTTATTTCGAATTTGTGAATATGTTTTAAGATGCTCGGGGATAGTATTTGGCCATCCATACATTACGTATTCGTACAAAACAGACAGTATTTTATCATTGGATGTACTCTTTGCAATTTCTTCCAAACTGATAGATGTGTTTGGAATTTGATTTACCGTTTGAATAGCTTCTGTGTCAACTTCTTCATTTTCAGCTAGTGGTAGTCGTGAGAGTGCATCAACGTTAGCCATTTGCTTCCCAGGGCGATGCTGAAAATCATACTCGTACATACTTAATATTACCGCCCAACGTTGTAACCGGGAATTTGCTACCTTTGTAGTTCCTTTAAAAGGATGAAATATTTCACGTAACGCTTGAGAGTCAGAACATAATAAGAATTTATGCCCATACAGATACTTATGAAATTTTTTGACTGCAAATATGACTGCAAGTGCTTCCCTATGAATCTGGGAATAATGTTTTTCTGCCGGTGAAAGTGTGCTGGATGCAAAGAGAACAGGTTTTTCTACTCCATCTACAACATGCGAAAGACATGCTCCAACACCATAGGGGCTTGCGTCCGCCGCTACTACCATTGGCTTTGTTGGATCGTAAAGCTCTAGTATGTTATGTTTTAAAATTAATTCTTTGCTATGTTTAAAAGATATATCGTGTTTGTTAGACCATTCAAATTTGGTATCTTTACCTAAAAGTTGGTAAAAGTCCTTTAGTTCCGTGGATAAATGTGGTATAAACTTACCATAGTAGTTTACCAATCCTAAAAAAGATTGCAACTCTACAAGATTTTTTGGTGCAGGGGCATTAACAATTGCCTTTACCTTATCTTGATTAGGTTTAATGCCTGCAGCGGAAATAATGTGACCCAAAAAGTCGACGGATTTTACGAAAAACTTACACTTGACCATATTTATCTTGACATTGTATGAGTTTAACCGACTTAAAACATCTGAAACAATCTCCTTACATTCCCTTAAATCTTTGGCACCAATCATGATATCGTCCAAATAACAAACTGTTTTTTTTATACCTAACAAAATCTGATCCATTATAGATTGGAAAATTGAAGGGGCACTTTTGACACCAAACGGCAATCGAGTGAATTGAAATAGTCCTTTTTGAGTATTTATTGTTAAATACTCTCTAGAATTTACAGAAACTTCTAATTGCTGGTAGGCACCAGACAAATCCAAAACACAAAATATTTCCGATGAGGCTAAATTTGCGAAAATGTCATCAATTCTGGGTAGAGGGTAATGTTCAGTTCGAATAAATGGATTTAATGTTACCTTACAATCTATGCATAGTCTTATATTTCCAGATGGTTTAATAACCGAAACTACTGGGGATGCCCATTTACTAAACTTTGTAGGTACTAGAATACCCTCCTGACATAAACGGTCAATTTCCTCGTTAACTTTTTCACGAAGATGATAGGCTACCTCATACGCTTTATGAAAAACTGGTTTGGCCTCAGTGTTTAATATTATTTGAGCTGAAAAATTTTTTATCGTACCTGGTGAATTTGGTAGAACACATGGATAATTTGCTTTGATCCATTTAGAAACATTTTCGAAGTCAGTTAAAAACTGTTGAGAAACATTGTTTAACGCCAGATTTCTCCATTCGGGAAATAATTTATCTAACCAAGGACGTCCCAGCAAAGGCCTTAACGGTTTATTACTGTTAATCACAATCAATTCCATCAAAAGTTTCTTAGTGTCCGCTCCAATGTGGACATTAACTAAAAGTTTGCCAACTGTGTGAATTCTATCCCCTGAAACAGAAGAAAAATTTGAGTTTGTGGATTCTAATTTAATATTATGAAATTCTTGGTGATACTTATCGAGACTGATTATTGATCGGCATGCTCCTGAATCGACCTCAAACATAATTGGAATGTCTTCAACATAAACTTCAACTAAAAGTGGTTCATCATGTGTAGCTAAGATGTTAACTGAATCGCTATAATCTTCATCAATATTATGCAGATCTAGATGCTGTAAATCTTCCGAAATTCCTTTGACTGTTTGATGCTTTTCTTTGGAAAATGATCGCTGATCTTGAATATGATAATAAGGTGATCTTCTATGTTGATGATGTTGATGTTGTATTTTGTTGCTTCTGCACATGACAGACGTATGTCCAAATCTGCGACAATTAAAACATTCCCATTCTACGGCTGGACACGTTCTCGAATTATGAAAACGTCCACAACGATGACATTGATCATAATTATAAAGACTTCTATCCCATTTAATTGAACTTGGACCGCGACTTCTGCTACGACCTTCCCTTTTACTAGAATTTTGACCACGGCTTCTGCTCCGACTAAGACTAGTATCTCGATATCCACGATATGTTTTGCTCTGCGCTCGAATATTTCTATACCTGCTTTGTGTTTGGTAATCATCATTCTCATTCACTGCAAAGACTTCTGTGGGTTTTTCTTTTTCAGCCATTTCCCAAGACACAGCTATTTCAATTGCGGTTGTAAACGTTAACTCCTTTTGTTTTAACAAATGCGATCGTAACTCTACTTCTCTCAATCCAAAAACAAATCTATCACGCAACGCTTCATTTAAAAATGATTTAAAATTACAAGTTTGAGCTAACGCTTTCAGTTGTACCGTATAATCAGAAATTGATTGGCCTTGACGTTGATCTTCTTTATGAAATCTAAATCGTTCCGGTATTTCATTTAACTGTGGTGAAAAATGTGTTTGTAATATTTTCACTAATTCGTCATATGATTTTTTTGCAGGTGTTTCTGGTATGACAAGTTTTTTTAATATTGAATAAGTATCCGATCCTAAATTAGTAATTAAATACGACTTTTTTTTATCTAATTTTACATCGTTTAATTCAAAATATTGTTCAATTCTTTCTATATATTCCGGAAAATTATCGCCTAATACGTAATGTTCAATTTGTCCAAGCATTGTATAAACTTTAATTTATTTAATTAAACTGTTTTATTTTGAACGGAACTTTTTTTATTGTTTTTACATACACTACCGTTAAAACGGTTTCAATGTTCACTTTAAATAATCACTATAAAATAGTTGTTTTTATACCTTTTAATCTTCGTCGCCAATGTAAACTATCTGCTAAACTAGTTGAACCTTTATAATCGCTCACGAATTAGTTAAACACAATTGTTATATCTAATAATTTTATAATTTATTTACAACCAAAAACTTTACTTTAATTTATATATTGCTTGTACGACTGCTCAGTTATATCTGATTGATTCTTCTTATTTTATTATGATGCAATTGGAAATCGATATGTTAATAAATTAGTACATTTTCTATTAATTAACTTATACAATACAAACATTAAATAAATAATAAATTAGGACATTTTAATACATAACAGGGAGCATACAGACTTCATTCATTAACTTATTTTAATGACACTTTGGAAAAAGATGGAGACTTAAGTAACAAAGAACTGATAAGTTTTTGGATAATATTGGAATAAGTGGTGGGGGTCCTCCCGAACACCTTATTAATGTGTCACACTTTTTTCAATGTTTGTTGGGAGCACACAACATTCGTTCGTGAACCAATTTTGATGACACTTTGGAAAAAATGCAAACATGTATGGCAAAGAACTGATTAGTTTTTGAGCGATAGTGAACAAAGTGGTGGGGGGTGTCCCATACACCTGTTTTTTTTAAGCTCAATAACATCTGTACCTGATAATCGAATTGGATGAAACTTTGTACATAAGCATTTAGAATGATTTACAAAAATTCTGCATCCCAACTTCCGGTTTTTTACTTCCGGTAAAGAAACATTTTTTTTAATTGTTGGCAGTTTTTTCAGTGTCTTTATGCACACTACAGCCTACAATAATGAAGTGATTATGATCATACTTATGGAAAGGTTTCAATTAGTGTAAGAAGAAAATTATCATCTTTTGGGACACATTGATCAAAGTGGCGGGGGATCTACCATACAACTGCTGACTTTTCACACTTGGTTTTTAAAGTTTGTTGGCATACAGATTTCATTCATTAATCAATTTTAAAGGCACTTTGAAAAAAGATAAAGACTTTATTAACAAAGAATTGACTAGTTTTTGGACAATATTGGGATAAGTGGTGGGGTCCTCCCGAACACCTGTTTATTGTTTCAAAGTTTGTTGGAAGCATACAACATTCGTTCGTTAAGTAATTTTGATTACACTTTGCAAAAAGATGCAAATATTTATGGCAAGGAACTGATTAGATTTTTTAGCGATAGTGAACAAAGTGGTAGGGGGTCCTCCAAGCACCTGTTATTTTGGAAGCTCAATAACTTCTGTACCTGATAATCGAGTTGGATGAAATTTGGTACATACACATTTAGTACGGTTTACAACAGTTCTGCATCCTAACTTCCGCTTTGTCACTTCCGATAAAATTTTTTTTACTTTTTCTCGTACAACAGAATTTATGTTTGTTGGGATACTACTGCCTGCTTTAATATTTTTATTATTAGAACTACGAAGTCCATAATATTTGTAAGCTTTTAATTAAAGTATTTTATGGATATTAGCTCATTATATATCCAGAACACTATGTTTCCAGAGCTGTGGTGAAGTCAGCCTATGCATCAGCGTCGCAATAATTTTTTCAGATTTAAAAAAGTCAAATAGACTATATAAAGTTTTGTATGAAGTTTAACATTTTTTGGTAAATTTACAAAAAAATTTTGTTAGCACTTTTACAAAACGATTTTGTGAATCTTACCGGGCAAATTGTTTTGAGTGAACGATTAACGAAAGCAAGAAATTCGATTGCTCAGTATTGGAGCAATACTGTAATTACCACGAAAAGTAAATCTTTAACAATAATTTGCTTTCGAGATACTGCAGCTAATATTTTTACTATATCGTGGTACGAGGAGAAAAAACAAAATCGCTGTGATGAACGTGACGAATGACGAAGAAGCTGCTGCATCAATAATTAAAGAAGATATTCGTTCTAATACAATCATTCACGACATTTATCCACCACCAGGTCGAATGTTAGATAATATTAAAGACGAGATTCCGGCACATTCTTAACACATTTTTTGCATGAATTATTTGTGAAGAAGGCAAACAAAAAAAAAATTGAAGCAAAATCTACAGCCATAGCCCATGCTATAATGAGTGTATGCGCCCACGATCGTTTTCGTCACAGCTGCCACTTATTTTTTCGGTATTCCATTTTATGCCATTCCATTCCATGCCATTCCATGCCATTGCAGTGGGATAATTTTAAAAAGAGTGGTTCATATTGCAGGAAATTGCAAGAGTTTCGTGATAGAATTCGAAAAGACAGTGCTTGATTGTTAAATAAGACGCAATTAACATCAAAAGCAGTCGAATCTCAACGTGTACGGTGTACCAACACGTCATCCATCACCCGAATGTTACGGAATTCCAGCAATTCGTCGTGATCCAATTCCCATTGATCATTACGATTTGACGTTGTCATTCGATGAGGAAGATAATGGTGTCAATATCCAAATATCAGGCTATGAATCTGAGCTCAGTGAACATCAAGTGTCTGATGAATTTAGCCTCGATGAGCATGAAAATAGTGCTAAAAATATTTTAATTGGAAATGACGATGCAATGGATGACACGACTGCAATGTCCGTTTTCTTAAGGAGATGGTCCATTGATAACAACATTCGGCATATTGAAACAATTGAATGATCGACTCAATTTGAGTCTTCCATCCGATCCAAGGACCCTAATGGGTACCCGGAGAAATCCTTCAACAACCATCGTTAACATCAGTGGAGGTGAATACTGGCACCAAGGTCTGGAGCTTGAAATGAAATATTTTAAAATCACCAAACTTAAAAAAAAAAAAAAAAAAAACAAAAAAAGAAAAAAAAAAAACAAAGAATCTTTTTAAATTTTAGAACAATTCTGGTAATTTTCTATGTTAAGTCTATGGAGAACCTAACGCCCCATAACTCCTACACTCCACCCCTCCGGCCTAAACTTTCCAACAAACCCACCTCCACCCCTAGGGTGCGGATACCAACGAACTTGTGCCAGAATTATTAATATCTCGAGAAAAAAATAATTTTGTTATAGAAAAATTAAATTTCCTTTTCTTATAAAATATCCAAAAGAAATTTGTTAAATCTATGTATCTATGTACCTATACTACCTACATATATCTTTAATTACAATATCGAATTCAAACTTCAATTTAAGAGTAAACAGACAGGTAGATAAAATTCGATGGTTTAAAACTGCAATGTGGTCTAACTAAATGATCTATTGTAGCCCATTTACTCACTAATGGTATTTCTAATATAAAGCCTCTTCGGAAAAACATCTTCAAATAGCATTTAGACAGGTAGTATAGCGTACATTATTGCCGCTTACTGATCTTTCCACCCACAGTTCAAGTTTTTTCTATCATAACAACTTTTGTAGTCGTCTAGCGCTAGCCTACGAAAATTAGAAAAGAAGCCGAATGAAACATGGAATCACACAACTCCGTAGAGGAACTAACTAAATTCTTTAATTTAAATTAGATTAGATTATAATACAAAAAGGTGTCTATCCGAACAAATGATAAAAAAATATCCCAACAACAACCATCTGGCATTAGTCGAAGGGAGAAACCCATGGAACGATGACGTGATGACGCCAATAAATATCTTCGTACCATAAGGCAAGGAGAAGAGGAAATCAATGGAATGAGCTAAATGAATGGTGATTTGGCAGTCTATTAAAATTTAAAACTCCATGGAATATTAACCCTAGAAAGAGAAAACGAGAAAATAATAAATAAATATGAGAATAATAAAACTAACAAAGTTTGAAAAAGTTCCAGAAATAAAAACTCCTAAAGATTAAATTCGTAATCTGGACGATTGACACTGAGCCCGACCGTTTTTCATCGATCGATCGAAATCCAGAATAACTTTGAAATCATATTGTAAGAGAACGGCTCACCCGATATCAACGGTATTATAAATGTTAGAAAGGTAATTGACTGACCTATCGGTCTATCTAAAAAATACTATGTAGCGAATCTTTTTACTTACACTGTCAAAAATATTATGAAAAATTGATTTTAAAGATGGCGTTGATGCCATAGATCTAACTTTTTTTAGTGTTTTTTTCACAATATAAAAGTGCTAACCTTATCCTAAAACACCCCAAAATTAAAAGGAATTCCGATTTTATTCTTATAGGACATTAATGTTTAAAAATGTCTTTCAATTTTCATAAATCATATTGAATAAAAAATACTCTTAAATGTTTGACCTACGGCATCAGCGCCAATTTTTAACAGTGTAGATAAAAAGAATATTTCGCTTTTTTATTTCAAGTCAGTCTTTTACCTTCCCAACACACACATAAAACGGTTGATATCGGGTGACCTGTTCGCCTGCAATTTCAAATTTAACCTGGGTTTAAATTTTCAGAAATCTTTTGGACCACCCTATTGTCAAATTAAACAATTTTCAAAATACGTATTTTTTTTCACCTGTACTACTTGTATGCCAAGTATGAAATCGATCAAAAATGGTACGGTTAAAAAAAAATGTGTGAGCCTCATCCACATAATTTGACGTCACAATAAATAAACAATTTCACTGATATTTAGTGCTGTTTTTAATAAAGGGTGGCAAATTCCACCTGATCACAACTGTCACGTTTATTTCCATCAAATGGGCTATATATTTTGTTCACTGTATTAACAAAGTATATAGAATAAAAAATTGGTGTTTGTAATTAATAAACAAATTTATACATGTAAAAACATTAAAATAAGGTTATTGTGTATACATACATAAATACATAATATAACAGCAGGATTGATCACAACAGATAAAAAAATCAAATACAAATCCCGGGTAAGAAAAAGCTAAGGGGCCAAGCCTGGGCCTAGACTGCTGCATAGCTTTTGGAGGTTGAGCCAGACTTGACATTTTCAAACGGCCCAAGCTGGACTGATGTCATGGGGCCAAGTCTGACAAATAAGACTTGGGCCAGGTCTACCAACCCAATTTTTTTCCAGACCTCCTTTAAAAGTGTGGAAAGAGGTTGTGGAAAGAGTAACATATATGAAAATAATAAAAATAAACATAATATGACCTGCACATGTTTACAATGCATTGGTTAATAACGCGTAATATAATAAACCGAACCTTCGTTCAGTCTAGGCATTTACAACTGGCCCAGACCTGGCCAAAGCTAACTAGCCAAGGCTTGGCTCGCCAATACTGGCCCGAGATTGGTCGGTTGTTTAACATTGACAGCTCCTACCCGGGATACAATACGAGCAAACACATGTAAAAACATTAAAAATGGAGCGTTTATAAATGCTTAAACACATATACTACATTTATACTTAACGTTACATATCTAGCGTAACAAAAATTTCAAGCAAATGCCTCGCTAAAGAAGTTTCACTTAAAAAAATGAATTGCATTAAAAATCAAATTGATGTAAGACTTATTTTGAAAAAATGCTGTAACTGCCAACTATCAGAAGTTGTTATTTACCAAAATATCTCCAGGAATAAACGGTACACTTACACGTGTCTAGTAAACAGCCTGTTTATTCAACGGAATACTCAAATCACTGACTTGCTTTTAAACTTTTAACTATCGTTTTTTTTTAAGAATCGGGCAGTCGCGGAAATTTTCAAAAATTTTTTTACAAATTTGGTATAAATCGATCGGACTTGGCCGTCTCCCGAAAATTTTATGAGATTGGGGAAGTAGGACCCATCCCACCCCTGCACACCCTCTTTAAGTTTTAGCCTTTAAAAATCTATATAAAATAAATGGGATCAGATAAAAAAATTTAATGGCATCATTATCTTTTATTCAGACCGGCGCAACTTTTGAGTCCAAAAGTTGGCTTGCCCACCCACCCCCAAACAACCCCGTGGGTGGGGTTGACACATTAAATGAGTAAAATATGTCATGTGGGGTATCGTTAGAATCAGAATTTCATAAAAAATACAATCCCCCATATTACCCCCGATCTGTGACATAACCATTTTTTACTCCGTAGAAAAAAATATTTTTTTTGCATGTCATGTTTGGTGTCGATTTCAATATAATCAGGAATGTTGAGTTCAATGATGATGATAAAAATGGGGGCCGGACTCGGGGTAGTCCAAAAAGGGGTGGATGTTGAGGGGTCGGTTATAAAAAATATCGAAATTATCGTCATAATAAAAATTGGGGTCGGACTCAGGGTAGTTCAATAATAGGTGGGGGTTGGTGGGGGGTTGGGGGGTCGGTTATGCAAAGTATCGAAAATATTGTCATTATTATCGATTTTTACATATTCGAGGATGCTGAGTTCAATAGTGATTAGAGATTATTCTCGAGAATTCTTTTTCTCGATTTCTCAAGAATTCTCTATAGATTTTTATTTCTCATTTCTCAAGAAATTTTGTTTTATTTCTCGAGAATTTGAAAAAAGTTAAAGACAAACAAAAAACACTCATTAAATTTTTTAAACCTTAAATTTAAATTTTTTAAAACTCACTAAGCTTTTTTCTTGCAGTCAAATGATGAATCGCTGACGAATTATTAAATTTTTTTCGTATAATGTCTATAAAGGAACGTAATTTTTATGTTTGTTTACTTTGATAGAGCATTTTTACAGGACTGGTGTCCCATACAGAAAATGATTTGACTGTCAAGAAACTTTAACAAAGCGTCCGCCGATTTAAACAGAAACATCTCTCAATTCTAGTAACTTTTAAAAATCCCAGATAGCTATTGATAATTTGGCGGTTATTGGGTTAGAAAATTATTTTCTAATTGAAGAAAATTAATAAAGAATTATCTCGAGAATTCTTGAGAATTCTCGAGAAACAGATTTCCGTTCTCAATTTTTCTCGAGAAACAGAAAATGTCGCGAAAAGCGTATCTCTAATAGTGATGGTAAAAATGTTGACCGGACTCAGGGTAGTTCAATGAGAGATGGGGATTGGGGGTCTGGTCATGAATAGTATCAAAATTATCGTCATTATTATTGATTTCAACATATTTGAGGACGCTGAATCCAACAGTGATGTTTAAATTTTGATCAAAAATATAAGGGTGTCACTAAAGGGTGGGAGTTTGGGCTGAAAGCCGTAAATATATTATGGGTACCGATTTTGGATAAATTGAGGTTACTGAATGCAATGGTGATGCTGAAATTAGTATTTGGGGTCCAGGCAAGAATCTAGAGGATAAGAGTTTAAGTCTAAAATTAGGGAAATATTCAAATATACATAATAAATATTGGTTTATCTATGAATCGAGAATACTGAATCCAATGGTGGTCTTGGATTGCATACAAGCAACCATAGGAGCAAAATCAGAAGCTGGAGGATGGGGTGGAGAATAGAAAAATGTTCAAATATACATTTTACACCAAGGCTAGAGTTAGTTAGCAAAGGAGCCCTTTAAAAGTGGGTTATTCTTAGATGTTAGTTGAATTATATCGTCAAATTGATGTATTGTCGAAACATGGCCGAAAAATATTTTAAAATTATTAAATAAGAAAAACAATAAAATAAAATAGCAAATTCTTTATATTTCTTATATTTTTATTATTGAAATATACAAACAAATGCCACAAAAATAAGACTGTATCAATTTGAGTGCTCATCATTTTCTTGTATAAATAATTGCACTTCGCCTTTAAACCATATTGAGTAAACTAGACGGAAAAAAATCTGTTTATAAAATATTTAATGTCATTTATTCTTTATTTTATAAACTTCATATTTCAGGATTCAGCATTCTCGATTCATAGAAAAAACAATATTTATTATGTATATTTGAACATTATCCCAATTTTAGACCCAAACCCTTATGCTCAAATGCCCAAATACTAATATCAGCATCACCATTGAATTCAGTGCCCTTGATTTATCATCCAAAATCAATACTCATAATATATATGTGAACATTTTCGGCTTTCAGCCCCCAACTCCCCCCTTTTAGGACACCCTTATATTTTTGATCCCAATTTAAACATCACTGTTGGATTCAGCGTCCTCAAGTATGTTGAAATCAACACTAATGACGACAATTTTGATAATATTCATGACAAGACCCCCAACCCCCACCCCTTATTGAACTACCCTGAATCCGGTCACCATTTTTATCATCACCATTAAACTCAGCATCTTTGATTATGTTAAAATCGAAATAATGACGATAATTTTGATACTATTCATGACGAGACCCACGACCCTCACCCCTTATTGAGCTATCCTGAGTTCGGTCAACATTTTTAACATCACCATTGAACTCAGCATCCTCGACAATGTAAAAATCAATAATATTGACAATAATCTCGATTCTTTGTGTAACCGAACCCCCAAACCCCACCTATTATTGGACTGCCCTGAGTCCGGTTCCAATTTTTATTAAAATTGATCATGATGACGATAATTTCGATATTTTTTATAACCGACCCCCAATCCCCACCTCTTATTGAACTACCCTTAGTCCGGTCAACATTTTTACCATCACCATTGAACTCAGCATCCTCGTTTATGTAAAAATCGATAATAATGACAATAATTTCGATACTTTGTATAACCGACTCCCCAACCCCCACCTATTATTGGACTACCCTGAGTCCGACCCCAATTTTTATTATAACGATAATTTCGATATTTTTTATAACCGACCCCCCAACCTCTACCCCTTTTTGGACTACTCCGAGTTCGGCCCCCATTTTTATCATCATCATTGAACTCAGCACCCCCGATTATATTGAAATCGACGCCAAACATGACATGGAAAAAAATATTTTTTTCTACGATAAGGGTTGAGAGTAAAAAATGGTTATGTCACAGATCAGGGGGTAATATGGGGGATTGTATTTTTTATGAAATTCTGATTCTAACGATACCCCACATGACATATTTTACTCATTTAATGTGTCAACCCCACCCACGGGGTTGGTTCAGGGTGGGGGTGTAAACCAACTTTTGGACTCAAAAGTTGCGCCGGTCTGAATAAAAGATAATGATGCCATTAAATTTTTTTTATCTCTGTCCATTTATTTTATATAGATTTTTATATGCTAAAACTTAAAGAGGCTGTGCAGGGGTGGGGGTGGGTCCTACCACCCCAATCTCATAAAGTTTTCGGGAGACGGCCAAGTCCGATCGATTGATACCAAAATCACCAAATTGAGTCAAACAAATTTCCAAAAAGCACGTTTTCTGCCCGATTCTTAAAAAAAAACGATAGTTAAATCCTTTGTTTTCTATATTTTCTTTTCAGTATCGCATTAGTTTCATTTGAATAATTAATTCAAATAAACTAATTGAATAAATTACGAAAAATTATCTTATGATGAGAATGGAAGTAAAAATGCGTAGTTAAATATTTTTCAACAAAAAATCCAAATATTCAAGAATTTTAATAATGTTCAAGGATGAAAAAAGGAATCTAAAGTTGTTAGTAAAAAGATAGATGCGGCAAACTACAATAAATATAAACTTTTGAGAGCATTTAAGAGACGAAACCAATAAACATATGGATCTCGGTTCAATTAAAGTAAGTGTTAGGTTTTCTGAAGTAAGGTCATTGCATGTAATCTGCTTGGTATAATTTAGCAGACGTTTCTGGATGATATGAAAACAATGAATTGACACTTATAAAACTATTGTCATAGAAAGTATTTTTAATGGTGAGTTCTTTGAAGAAATTGAAGTATATCTCCATCCAGATGATAGTAATTTTGGCTTATTTCTACCAATTTTCAAGAAAATAAACATTTGTTTAAAAAATTATCTTGTTTAGGTAATAAACCAAAATATGTAATTTTAACTTCAAAAAAATTATTTAATTAAAATTCTAATGAAATATTATATTCTTGAAAGTGTATTATTTCTTTGCTTCAGTTATTTTTCTCTTTGATTTTTTTAAATTTTTTAGAGATTTCTTAAAAGTATTTTTCGTAAATATTAATAACTACAAACAAACCGTTTTTGTCCTAAAAAATAATAAACTGAAAATTTCAAATCATTTACTCAAAGTATTAGCAAACCATACACGATATGACTTATCCGTGAACTTGGTTCGTCGGATTGATCTGCCTGATTCGGTCCGATCCTGTTTTCCACTGACATAAAGTTCTTCACTGTAAAGATCCACGGACCAGAGCACCGCCAGCTATATTTAACTGTGGAGTTTAGTGTTGGAGTAAGAATATGAATCGTTCTTTACCGTTCCTATGGACGGTATCACTTTTGCATTAAATATTTTTGTCTTGTCAGGAGTTCCAGCTTCGAATAGTTGATCTCGTTAGAGGTTTTAAACTAATAAATGCGTCAATAAATTGTTAAAAATACTTGAAGCTATCGTAGAAAATATGATAAAGAGATTACGAAGAAAGAGTTCTACACAGTGCTATGAAAACTGCGGATGGGCGCAGCTGTTGCTCTGATAAGACGAGAATAGCAAGGAAAAGTGATGGAGCTTTTTTATTACATATTACTTTATTTATTTAGGTTGATTTTTAAGGAAGGTAATTTTTATGAAAATGGAGTTACGGATTACGATAATTATATAAGTTCATACAAAGAATTTGGTGTTATGATTTCATTTTCTATAAAGTAAGTCAAAGTAACACAGAAAAAGCAGTACATGGGCTATTATTTAGAAAACGTACATCGAAAAAAAAACAAACTATTTTTTAAAAATCTGAAATTTTGATATTTTGTTGGTATTGACGAAAGGAAAAAAGTGATTTCTGCTTTTATTTTTTGTGTACTCTGAATCGGAGTTATGCGCGGTTGAATTTTGGAGCTTTTTCACGTAGTTTGGGTAATGGTGTCAATGTTTTGTGAATAGGTGCCACAAATTTCATCCGACTTACGTATATTTTTGCAAGTAAAAAGGAAAATAATTGAATAATTGAAATAAGTAAGTTTAAAATTAATAACTTTTCTCTTTCCCGCTAGGCGGCGCGTAAAACCTTGGTTTACTTCAAAGCTCATATCTCAAAAAGTAGCTTTTTTTTTTTGTTTTTCACAAATTTTAAAGTAAACATATGCAGCTATGAAATTGAGAAATAAAAAGTCAGCAATTCAATATGGATTTTTTCTTACGATTTTTTAAAGTTTGGTATATGAAAAATTCACATGTGTTTTTTTATTAAGTTAATAATCCTGTACTAAATGTGGATCTAATAAATTAAACATTTCATATTTTAACACCTGCAATAAATTTGAACCATTTTCTGTGTATTTCTGATTGAGAAACAGGTTTTTATTCAGAATAAGAATTGGAGATCCCAATGATCGAAGATTTTGTTATAATTTCAACATCACCAACACTAACATTAGAAAAAAACATTAAAAAAATATTTTTTCTATAAACATAATAATTTAATCAATATTATAAATAAATACATTAAAAAATAAATTTATATATTTTTTTTTGCCTTTAAATTGAAATATTTATGATCATCAGAAAAACAAAACATTTTGGTAATTATTTTATCGGGTGTAGTGTTATCCGGTAAAAAACAGTGGAATCCTTGAGTTCCACTTATGGTTTTGATGTCCGAAAACCGCACCGAAAGAAATTGTTCATGTAGTTCGACATCTTCTGAAGACACATATGAAAACTTCACACGTGGTTGGTTTTTTTCGACCAAATTTCCGCCCATTCAAACAATTCCCTTGCTGTTGATATTTTTTCTCCTCTAAGCGAAACTCTCCGGGCTTCTCTTTTAAGTGTTCCTACAATCCCATCGGATGGACCCTTTCCGTGGGCAGTTGCAAAGAAATGCCATTCTGCAGGTATTTTAAAATCATCAATATGTTTGCAGAGATTTATGAAATTCTTCTTATTTTTATATTGAGCTGCTGAACCATCAGTAAAATATAAAATTTTTTTGATGCTTGGATATATTTCTTGCTGTTTTTCAATGAATTCAATACACTTTTCCTGGTATTTATGAACTGCAACTGTGTTATGCATTAAATGATCAAAGATAAGACCTCTAGTTTATCATTACATGATTTGTAGTAAACTACGATTGGGTGGATTGTGGCTTGAAATTTATTGAAATGTGCAGCTTGTATCTCATTCTGCGTTATCATTGAGTATTTTTCTGAAAAATCCATAATAAATACGTATTCGCCGTGACGTAAGTTTTCTTTTGTATCCTTAAGAAACTTTGATTGCTGCCTTGCGATGAAATCATGAATTTTTAATTTGTTTACCGATGTATGTACTAAATCTTCTACAAATTCTTCCTTATTTTTTTCCATGCGTTCTAACGAATATCAACCATGCATTAACCATTTCTCATAATGTATTTCTTCGTAAAATTCAAGAGATTCCAAAATTGTTTCTGTGTAAGCTTCCACGATATTTTTACAATCATTGCATATATTTGTTGCACAATCCACTGTATTATTAGAACAACTCAGTTTCTTAAGCAGATCTTTTTCATTTTTTACTAAATTTAAGAGCGGCTTACACATTAAACGTACATTTTCATGTATCATGCATATACAGACATTGTGTGTTCCGGTAGGTCCGGCTAAAATACATTCCTTCGGTCGCAACGTAGTGAACTTTGAGAAGCTGATTTTGACATATTTGTTTTCTTCCAAGAACATTTCGTAGATGTCGGTGAGGGTCCATAACACCAACCGCTTTGATTTCCTAATTTTTGTTGATCCTTCTGTAATAGTAACAACATCTTTAAGGCCAGGCATTGTTCTACTAATTTCCTCTGATAAGAAGTATGTTTGAATTTGTTGTACTATATTTTGTGACAAACTGTGCACTTGTTTGCTTTGAGGCCAATTGTAAGGACCTACTGTTTCCAACAGATTCATGGCGAATTCTACCAGTCGTCTTGATGCATTAAATTCATCTGGGATACGTTGATTTGAACAAAATTTACGTGGTAGAGTTGTCAACAAAAATACTTGTTTTGATTTACAGCTGGCATCTTTAAACTCTTTTTTAAGGTTCATAAGCCATGATGTATATTCACATTCCTCGTTTGGTGATAACACTTTAACTGAATCTACTTGAAATATTCTTTGACTTATTGACGATGTGACACTTGCAATTTTTTTATAACTTCCTGTTGTAATATGATTTTGTTTGATAGGAAATTCGGCTAACCTTCCAAGAACATTGTTAATATCTTCTAAAATGTCATTAAGTAGTTCAGGAACTGGTGGAGATATAGTATCAACCGAAACTGGTGATGGATCTAAAGATGCTGGAGGTATTTGAATATTTTCGTTCGTTGGAACATTTTCAACATCCTGATTTATAGAAATAATTTCACTATCGATAGTTTCCGAACATGAAAGCTGCTGTATAGAAAATATTAGTAGCATATGAATTTTTATTCATTTTAATAAAATAATTAAATTTACCTTATTTTTATAGATATAAGTGCGACATGTTTCACATATAAACTGGTCATCACGCAAAGTAAAATTTAGGGTCGCACCTTTTTGAATAACAGCTGGAGTGACCTGTTTCACATTTTTTGATGTCCGCTGATGATTTTTGAGACCGTACAAGTTACAACACAATTTGAAAGGCATTTCTATTATTATCTTTTCTAAACGTTATGTCTTCTAAATATTTTGGAATATAATTGATTATAAGGCAATCCAATCAATATATATATATACCCTTGAAATAGTTTTGACATAGGTAGAATCAGGTAAAATTAGGTAGGTACAATTTAATATATTTTGATTGGATGCAAGTATAATTTGGTCAAAAACCGTTTGTGGGCGTCATTAGAAATTTTAAATGTTAAAATTATGAGTCTCTAATGAGATTTTAATTAGTAAAAAGGGGCTGAATAGACATTTTTTAAAATGAATAAACATTTTACACACCCTTTTAATATTTTAAATTCCTTTATTTTACCACTTAACTTAAATTAATTTTTAATAAGTTTTTAACCATTTAACCGCACAGAAAATGGTTCAAATTTATTGCAGGTGTTAAAATATGAAATGTTTAATTTATTAGATCCACATTTAGTACAGGATTATTAACTTAATAAAAAAACACATGTGAATTTTTCATATACCAAACTTTAAAAAAACGTAAGAAAAAATCCATATTGAATTGCTGACTTTTTATTTCTCAATTTCATAGCTGCATATGTTTACTTTAAAATTTGTGAAAAACAAAAAAAAAAGCTACTTTTTGAGATATGAGCTTTGAAGTAAACCAAGGTTTTACGCGCCGCCTAGCGGGAAAGAGAAAAGTTATTAATTTTAAACTTACTTATTTCAATTATTCAATTATTTTCCTTTTTACTTGCAAAAATATACGTAAGTCGGATGAAATTTGTGGCACCTATTCACAAAACATTGCCACCATTACCAAAACAACGTGAAAAAGCCTCAAAATTCAACCGCGCATAACTCCGATTCAGAGTACTCAAAAAATAAAAGCAGAAATCACTTTTTTCCTTTCGTCAATGCCAACAATATATCAAAATTTCAGATTTTTTAAAAATCAAAAATTTAAAAATCAACAAAAAAATGTACGTTTTCAAAATAATAGCCCAGCAGATTTCAAAAAATCGCAACATCAGTATAATCTGCGATCTAAACTACGAACTTTTCAACCACAACAACGTGTATTTGTACGGCAACATCATTTGAGTGACGCTACTAAAAAGTTCTCGGCAAAATTGGCTCCAAAGTTCTTACCTGCAATGATTAAGACTAAGATTGGAAATGTACTCTATGAGTGCATAGATATGAGCGGTAAGAATCTTGGAGTTCATCAAGCGAAGGACATCAGGGAATGATGTGTTTTCGTTAGGTAGGGTCGTTCCTCTCGCTAGTTGTCTTCGCTGTGGTTCACATCTCCGTGTCATACTTACTGGTTGTATCGGGGTCTCCATAGTGCTGGCGTTCTGATGGGTGGTCGGTCTCAATACTCAGTGAAGTTCTTAGGGACTTCATGAGTGTTGGAACCGATCATCGGTCTTGACGCCAGTGACTGTTGATATCTCGATCCCAGATACAGTTTAATTGGTGGAAGTAGTTCGGTGGCTTCCTGACATGGAGGGGATGGCGACGTTTTTGTGACTTCAAGGTTAAATGTCTTGATTATCACCTTGAGTTCATGGTTGTAACGTCGACTTTATCCGCAATAATAGTATTAGAACCAATTTCTATTCTTTTTTCCATTCAACTAAAATATTTCCATATTCCATTTCATTTTTACAATCATAATAGTTTAACAGTTTTTCAAATCATACCGAACAGCCTCAAATTCAAATATCACAGAAAATAAATAAAAGAACTCATTACTTACTCAGCGCTATTTCATTTTTGTTTTTTTTGTTAAAATATGAAACGTAAAAATAACACATTTTTGCAATTAAATAATTTTTTGATCATTCATTCTATGTTGAGATTTTAAACATGTTATTTCATTCCGTGTTGAGTTTTTTAAAAAACCAAGTTAATTCTATGAATTTTTCAAAAAAATAAATTGTAATTACTCGATGTTAAAAATTAAATCAATTCAATTCAACTCGTGTACAAAAGAAGAATAAATAAAACATAAAAGCTTCTTGAATACAAGTAAGACATTTGTTGTTTCAAATCAACTTGTGTAGTTCAATTTTTTAATAAAGTGTAACTATGAAAGAAAGTAAGACAAACTATAAAAATGAATAAATAAATACAAGATGTCAAAATGCAAGTTGTGCTAATTTAATTTATTGAGATCAGTAACATTAACTGGTGATCGATTCAAGGTCAATACCATAATAAATTTGTGACCTTCGGTTCTAATTGCACAATATACGGATTATGAAGGAAGAAGTGCCAGTCTGATGAGCGGTTTATATAAAAAAATTACCACTATATTATATGTTTATGAGTGGATTGATCTGGGGAGGTGATTTGCGGTTAAAAAAAGGAGTTAGAAATATAAATCAAGGGAAATCTTGCTGGTAGAGAAAAGGGGACCTTTGTTTTGATAAAAGCCGGAACCTTCATAGCAGGCTTTATTTCAATAATGTGTCTATGAATATATGGAAGCGAATCATACTAAGAAGACACCGTCATCAGTGCTGTTTATTTTTTTTAAGGTAAAAAGATTTGTATTCTTTTATATTTTGTTTTATTATATCATTAATAATTTGAAATACCTTTGTCAATCGTTGTAATGTTTGAATAAGTGAACTTAATTAAGAGATTCCCCAATATAAGACTTGTGTGGGGATTCATTCGTATCCCGGTTGGTAATTTCAGTCCTTATTAATATGATTGTGGTAAAAAAAGTCCTTCAAGCTTAACAATTTAATTGCGTTGAATATAGAAAAATTTGAAAAAAACATAAAGTTTTGAAATTTTTTTAACGTTTTTCGCGTATAACTTCCAAAATCATTGATGGATTTTTTTCAAAAAATAGCTCAAAATGTTTGTTAATATTTTTACTTTGCACTTGTTTCATTAATATATAAAATTTGTTTGTTTTGTAAAATATGCGATCCAAAAACTTGAATAACCTTATTGCTCATCGAAGAAATCGGTTTTTCGCTAGGTACTCGCGAAAACAAGAAGCTAACCCAAAAACTGATATTCGTGTTCAGGTCAAAATCTATAGGAAAAAATGGGTTTTATTTAGGGAGATTTTTCTTGTAAAATATGGAGGGGCTGAAATCTCACAGCATAATCTGGGGCTGAAGGGGCTGAAATCTCACATATGTATTTTTTATCTCTGTTTAGATATGTATTACAAAACTAACACGAAACATCAATACGTTGTCGGAAAATTTTAACAGATCATAAATTGACGGACGGCCAGACGGCCGGCCGACAGACAGACATACAAGTTTTTTCTTGCTTTTTTAGAATCAGTAAGTCCTAAAACGTCGAGAAATGCCAAAAAAGTGGGGGTAAAAATTTCACTTTTAGCTCATGAATGTAATACTTAGATCTTTCAGACCGAAATAACTAGTGTTTCCTTCGTTTTAAAAATAAAATATTTGAATGAAACTATTGATCAATTATGCATTGTTATAAGAATAAGTAAAAAGAATTATGAAAAAAGTACTAATGTTCTTCTTTTCCATATGGAAGGAAAAAATATAATCGTCTGAAGAAGAGTGAAATAAAAATAAAAATTTCACTCTTAGGAACGAAATAACAGTACTTTGTGTATCTAGTTGCACAAAGTTGATTTTTTCCGCACGCGTCGTAATTTAAACGAGGCGAAGCCGAGTTGGACAAATGTACGACAAGTGCGGAAAAAATCAAATTGTGCAACGAGTTGCACACAACCTTTTTTGCAATTCCGAAAACACAATTAAACAAAATTATTCTGCAACCAAAATTTTTACAATCAACATTCATATTAAAATATAAGTAAACATTTCTATTATCAACTTAGCATTAAAACAATTTTCTATGAAACAGTGCGGAAAAATAAAATAGTGCGGAAAAATCTCACTTTTTGTTATTGTTGACAATATCGAAATACGTTGAATTGTGATTCGGAATTGCAAAAAAAACTTTTCAACTGAGAATGAAATTTTAAGAAGTGCAAAAAACGCTTAAATAAAACAAAAGTGCAAACTCGCATACATTGTTTATTACTAATTTGTAATCAAGTCGCTGCAACACTTAAAAAAAGAATCAAGGCTAATGCATAAGAAGATTTCAGTAGTCAAATTCTGTGAAGCGGTGAAGTGTTAAAAATTTCTTATTTTCTTTTTATTAAAAAACTAATCACTTCACCGTTTCACAGTTACAGAACTTAGCTGCACTGCAGCTAAAGTTTTTTAAAAATATAACCTTCTTCTGGCTAGCTATACTACTCAATTTTGTTAGATATCAACAAATATGATTTTACCGAAAATACCAAAGTAGAAGTCTTTCGACCAGATATAAGGCCCAAAGAAATCTACTAGTGGTGTTTAAGAAAAGACCAAGCGTATGACGAATCACCGATGGGTAGTGGTAAAATGATATAGTTTGCCTTATTCAACTTTGAGTTCTCAATGTATCTCAAAGTCCTAATGTTGGCAACACATTTCTCTAACATCATCTTTTATCTTATATAGATCAATAGTAATGGCACTATTAAAATTCAAAGATTTTTGTGCGTCCAGCATTAAGTCAATAAATTCCAGTATAGTATCGATGCATAAACAATACTTTTACAGCCGCTCTAGGGCACTTTTTAGCATTTACAATTTACTAAACATTTACGTTAATCATGGGATGTTTTTCGGTTGTAATTTTGTTAGACACAAACAACTTCTGGGAAATTAAATAAATTTTTATTATTTTAATGATGAAAATCTTTACACAAATTTAATCCGTTTTCGTTGTAAAAAATGAAATCATTTTTACCACTGCAATTATTTTTTGATTTGATTTTCAACATTAGGATTAACATTACAAAATAGTACATTATGATGCTAGGACGTAAAGCTAAAGATTTTGGACGGATGTGGAGTTTGCAAATCGAGGCGCTAGCCGAGATTTGCACCCACATTTAGTCCAAAATAGCTTACGTCCTTGCATCATGTACTATTTTTTATTCGCCGCAAGGCGCAAGTAAAATATTTTAAGAAAATTGGTTTATTCTAAATTAAAATTATGAATTTTCATAAATTTTAAAATAAAAATATGTGAAACAAGTAACCTTTGACAAAATATTTATAATTTTTTCCAAATTATTGTGTAGCTATGACATCAAATGATAACAACTATTTTAATTGGATAATGAAATTTTGAATTTAAGGGTTGCTTTGATAAAAAATTTTATTTTTCATAGAATTTAAACAAATACAAATGCTTTTTACTTTTTTGGACGTAGCTATGACAACAAAATAAATAGTTGAAAAGTGATACTTTAAAGCCGCAAATCACAGTAATAAAGTAACACTTTAATATGCAGGCGAATAAAAAAATAATAAATGAGAAAATCCAAATCAACAAGTGAAAATTTTCCTTCTTCTAATACTTGAAGTGCGCTTCTCTTTTATTCTGATAACATAATACATATAATTTAAAAAACATTTGTTCATCAATATCATTTGTTGAATAGTTTTGGTTTATTATAATTTAGTCAAAAGCTGAACGTTCATGAGTGCGGTATGAACTATGTTTTAGTGAATGAATATTAATTAGTGAACTTTATTTTCATATTTTTTTTTTAAAAGTCGGTTACACAAAACGATTTAATATTTAGTTATCTATAATTAAAATAGCGAATTAGTGAATATACCAATAAAAAACTTAATAATTAATTATTTCAATAAAAAGATTTATACTATAATAAAACCGTGAAAAGAATTACGTATTAAATCTCCTTAAATTTTGTGCAAATAAAATTAAAGATTAAATTTCATTTTGATTATTTGTAATTAGCCTAAAATAATATTGGATTAATTACGAAATGTTTAATGGTTTTGGTTCAACGATAATTAAAAAGCTTCTCAAACGCAATTTATTAGTAATACAATCAATGTTAATTAATTATATAAACATGATTGTAGAGAGCTTTTTAGCTAAACGGTCTATTTAAATAATTGTAATTAATTTTTTCACATTTAGGAACTTATTGCTTAGAATAATTACATGCACAATTATTTGCAAATGCAAAACAGTGTGTATATGTGTGTAGAGTGTTAATAATAAAATAATTAATGATTTTTATCTGATATGGAGTTGACAAGTTTTAGTATATCAAATTTTAATTAACATTGAAACTCTTCTTTTTTTAGAACTATAAAACCATAGTCATTAAACATTTTATGATTTATCTAAATAAATATTATTTTTCTGTAAAGCTTCGCTAAAAAACTCCAAGTAATGTAATCATTTGGCAGTGATGTACAAGAAAAAACAAGATTTCGGTAGCGGCCGAACGGACAAAAGTTTGAGGATTTGATCAAACCAATTCTAAGAAAACGGTGTGATGTAAATCTCCACCAATTACATAATTTTCTGATGCATTCAGTCAACAGTTTACATCCTATCCCTGCTGATCACACACTAGTATGATCTGGCGAATTTTTGACACCTTTCAGTATAGACCGAGAGCCCGCGACGGCCAGACCTTCGTTTTTTTATAAAAGCTGAAAGTTTTTCTGTGCATATCCCCTACAACAAATTGATAATGTTTAAGGGTGTCTGGCAGGGGTTTACCACGATAGTAAGTGTCTGGCAATGGGTTACGTGACTTCTTATACTACCCCGAAGAATATATAAAAAATTACCTTTTATACTTTTACGAATCTTTGAAGGCCCCTTTGTTACCTAATCCCTGCCAAAGCCACCATGATCCAAACTTCATATGTCGCTAATCGTTCCTACCTCAGTAGGGGGTATGCGCAGAGAAACTTTCAGCTTTTATAAAATAACGAAGGTCTGGCCGTCGCGGGCTCTTAGTCTAATAAGTTTGTAGTCGATCTGTAAATTCAGAGTTTGCAGTTTTAATTTAAAAATATGGAGGGGCTGAAATCTCACAGCTCTGAGATATCAAGACTTCGGTCTGGATTAAGGATTTTGATATAGTTTTCGGCAAAAAACTTTTATGACATGGTTTTTAGTTTTGGGCAGCGATGTATATCAAACATAACTCTTTGTTAAAGTACAAATATTTTTTATCTCTGTTTAAAAATTTATTACAAAACTAACACGAAACATCAATACGTTGCCGAAAAATTATAATCTAAATTCCAAAAATATTGTTAAATTAAATAAAATCAAACTTTTTCAAAATTCCAAAAATATTCCAAAAATTAGAATAAAATCAAATAAACTTTTTTTAAATTCCGATAATATTCCAAAAATTCAAACTTTTCCAAGTTCTAAAAATATTGAAAAAATTATTACAAAATCAAAAATTAAAAATTTTTTCAAAATTCCAAAAATTATAATAGAATCTAAATATTTTAAATTTTTTCAAAATTCTAAAAATATTCCGAAAATTCTTACAAAATCAAAAAATGAAACTTTTTTCAAAATTCTAAATATATATATTAGACTGGTCGTTAAAAACTAAATTTTCCGAGACGCCCCCCAGAAAAATTCTTTGTTGTCAAAAAACCACAACGGCACTATTTTTTTTTTAAATCAAAAGAACACGTGCCGCAAAATCGTTGAAGTTGATTTTTTGAAAAATTCGTAGATTTTTTCATATATCTCATAAAAAATGTAGATGTCAAAAAAAAATCGCATGATCATTTTTGTAGGAACTTTAATTTTCTACAAAAAAGGTCCATGACATTTTTTCCCGAAAACGTATAGTTCTCATGATATTTTGAAAATGAACTTGTAAGTTTTCGTAATTTTTAAAAAACATAAAAAATAAAGATGACGAAAAAGTTCTAATTTTCTTCTTATGCTATAGAATGAAATGTATAAAAAAATAATCGTGACAAAAAAAAAACAAAATTAGTACTTTTCCGTCGAAATTTTCATCATTTAGTTTTACGAGTTTCGAAGAATTTCAAGTTTTATTTCAAAATGTCTTCAGAAATATAGGTTTTAGGAAAAAACTTACTTGGACCTTTTTTGTAGAAAACTAAATTTCCTACAAAAATGATTATAGGATTTTTTGACATCTGCGTATGTTATGAGATATTAACAATTTTCTCAAAAAATAAACTTCGATGATTTTGCGTGCACGTGTTCTTTTGATTTAAAAAAAAAAATAATGCCGTTGTGGTTTTTTGACCACAAAGAATTTTTCTAGGGGGCGTCTCGGAAAATTTAGTTTTTAATGACCAGTTTAATATATATGTATGAAATTCAAAAATTTTATTTTTTTCAAAATTTTAAAATATTACAAAAATTCTTACAAAATCAAAAATTGAAACTTCAAATTCTTAAACATGCAAACTTTTTCCAAAATTCTAAAAATATTGCAAAAATTATTACAAAATCAAAAATTCAAACTTTTTTCAAAATTCCAAAAATTATAATAAAATCAAAAATTAAAAATTTTTCAAAATTCTAAAAATATTCCAAAAATTCTTACAAAATCAAAAATTAAAACTATTTTCCGAAATTCTAAAAATATTGCAAAAATTATTACAAAATCAAAAATACAAAGTTTATTCAAAATTCCAAAAATATTTCAAAAACTATAACAAATTCAAAAATTTTCATGTCCAATTACATTTACGTCATAAAAACAGCTACATTTTTTTTCCAAAAAATTGGCTAAAAAAATAAATGAAATCATTTTTTGACACACTTGACATTATTTTTTTGACAAACTTATAATGCCATAATTGTCTATAATAATAATAAATTTTCATGTCATACAAGCTATTAATTTTATTTTTTTCTAAAAAAAATTGGGTAGAAAATAAATAAAAACCTTACTTTTGACACACTTGACAACATTTTTTTGACAAACTTATAATGCAATAATCTAGTTTTTGACCTCACATACCAATCCCTACCATCAAGATTTCTCCAAATTTAATGTTCCTACTCGTAATCACTTAAAATGAACGTTTTTTAAGCCAAAAATATGAAAATTTGCCATTTTTGACACACATAACGATTTTTTGACACACTTCAGGTACAGTTATCGAACACAGCGTCCTTTCGGACCTGTCCCTTGAGTATACCTATTTCTAGAAAAAAAATTTTGAAATCTCTCCAGCGGTTTTCCCTGCAGCGTAGGTAATGCCGACAGACAGACATAGATTTTTTTTTTTTGCTTTTTTAGAATCAGTAGGTCCTAAAACGTTGAGAAATGTCAAAAAATTGGGGGTAAGAATTTCACTTTGAGCTCATGAATACTTAGGTCTTTCAGACCGAAGTAATACTTTAACATTTTATTCACAAGTTAAAATTTCGCCCTTATTCTTATAAGAGTGAAATATTTATTTTTTTATATCATTTCTTTGGAGACGATTATATTTTAATTTTTTTTGATCCATATGTAGAAGAATAAAAGTACATATTCGTTATCCTTGTTATATATTTTTACAACACTGCTAGCATAATTGAACATAACATTCAAAAAAATAATTTGTATTTATTTGTAAAAAGAAGGAAATCAAAAATATTTTAATGTTGAAAATTTGTTTATACTTTTTACCCAAATTGACCTTTCTTTCGATTGATCGAGACCGCATCATAAAATCGAAAAATCTAATCGTGTTATAGAACCGAAAATCAGTAGACCGAAAGTTCATACCACCGAATTTCATATCATCGAATGATTTTGAAATCGAAAAATCATTAGATCGAAATATCATATCACTGAAAATTCATTTCGTCGAAAAGTCTTTGCATCGAAGTATCACATCACTGAAACACATTTAATCGAAAATTTAATTTATAAAATCGAAAAATCATATGATCGAAATTCATATAATAGAATAAAAAATCATGCTATCGAAATATTATAACATCGAAAATTTTCGATGAAAAATCATTTAATCGAAAAACAGGGTATACTCTCCTCACAGATAAAAATAATGTTAAATGAAATGCCAGATAGCCGAGAATATATTCACTTCGGTCTGAAAGACCTAAGTATTATATTCATGAGCTAAAAGTGAAACTCTTACCCCCACTTTTTTGGCATTTCTCGACGTTTAAGGATCTACTTATTCTAAAAAAGCAAAAAAAATCTATGTCTGTCTGCCGGCTGTTTTTTCTAAAATAGGTTTACTCAATGGGAAGAGCCGAAAGGACGATGTGTTCGATAACTGTACCGGAAGTGTGTAAAAAAAATCGTCGTGTGTCAAAACAAGGAGATTTGCATATTTTTTGCTTAAAAAACTTTCATTTTAAGTGATTAAGAGTAGGAACATTGAATTTGGAGAAATCTTGGTGGTCGGGATTGGTATGTGAGACCAAAATCTAGATTATTGCATTATAAGTTTCTCAAAAAAATGTTGTCAAGTGGGTCAAAAGAAAGATTTTTATTTATTTTCTACCCAATTTTTTGTAAAAAATTAAATTAATTATTTGTTTGGCATGAAATTTTATTATTATTATTAAGAATTGTGGCATTATAAGTTTGTCAAAAAAATATTGTCAAGTGTGTCAAAAAAATGATTTCATTAATTTTTTTAGATAATTTTTTGGAAAAAAAAATTTTGCTGTTTGTTTAGATAGATAGAGATAGATAGATAGAAGGGGGTGGACAGTTGCGCAAGGCGTAACTTGTCCTGGCACGCAGACTCTTCGGTCCATAGCGCCGTGTCCGAGTTTGGCCTCATAACAACTATTCCACAAACCTCTCTGTCTGGTTAATGAAATCCAAGACCGACTGTATTGGCGACAGTTTTATGGTGCTGGCCTTTACAGTATCAGAGCCAAAAATCCTAGCTCTAACATTAGAGAAGGCCGGACATACACACAAAAAGTGCTCAGAGTCCTCCTCCTCTTCAAGACAACATCCACAGATAGGACTATCTATAAGTCCCATCGTGAAAAGATGTTTATTTAAATGTCCATGTCCTGTTAGGGCACCGATCACAGTGCTAAGAGTTTTCCTCTTCAAGCTTAAAAGAAAATTAACATTTTTATCTGAAATGCTAAAAAACATCTTACTTTGTCTGCCTGTTGATGACACATTCCACAGAGCGTTCATCTTAAGGTCCGCATCATCCTTTAATAATGACAAGGCAAATTTTTTGGATAACCCTAAGGCGGGTTCTGGCCCAGAAAATTTCTCGACCGCTCCCGCCCTTGCAAGTTCATCAGCTTTTACGTTGCCCGGAATGCCACTATGACCTGGGACCCAACGCAGCGTGATGTTGTTGAGTTGTGCTATCCTACTGAGGTTTTTTCTACACTCATTGAAGAGTTTAGAAGTAGTCTCTGGTCTTACAAGTGCTTTGATAGCCGTTTGGCTATCCGAACAAATGCAAATTTGTTTACCTTGCAGACGCAGACGTGTTATTACGTGTGTGCATTCATTGATAGCATACACCTCCGCTTGGAGGACTGTACAAAACCGTCCGAGCGAAAATTTATTGCTACTTATTGCTACATTATTTAATTCTAAGTATACCCCCGCTCCTGCACTTCCATTTAACAGTGAGCCATCCGTATAGAAGACGTAGATCTCGCTGGAAGACCAGTCAAACCAAGATCCCTCACATTCCTCTCTAGAAGAGATGATCAGTTCAGCGGGCTTCTCAAAGTTATATACTTTGGTCATGACATCACTATGCATATCTATTTCAGGACAAACTGTCCGTAATCTTTCAAGAATGTGACCATGACCACAAGTTTTCCCTCTGTTTACCCACGTTCCTGCCACATGTAGTCTGTAGACAGCCCTTTTAGCCATGTACTCCACATGTAGATGTAAAGGAGAAAGACCCAACATGGCATCCAACGACAGAGTTGGTGTGGTGCGCATTGAGCCACTTAAACCTACGCATGCCATTCTCTGGATTTTATTTAACTTAGCACGGATATACTGTTTATCCGTCTTAGGCCACCAGACAACACAAGCAAAAACAAGTGTTGGTCTGATTATAGCTGTGTAGATCCATAAGATGATTTTGGGACTAAGACCCCAACTACTTCCTAAGGATCGGCGGCATTGCCAAAAGGCAATAACAGCCTTATCAATTTTTTTTATTAAATGACTATTCCAATTCAACCTTTTGTCGAGAATAATGCCTAAAAACTTTACCTCATCTGAGTAGCTTAACTGCATACTGAAAAGATACAGACTTGGTGTTGGAGGCACTTTCCTCTTGTTAGTAAATAAGACTACCTGTGATTTGGAAGGATGAACTGAAAGTCCTTGCTCCCCACACCACTCTTCAACCAACTTCAGTGAATTTTGCATTAGATCCACCAGAGTGCGAAGGTCTTTCCCGATTGCCAGTATGGCAATATCGTCAGCGTAACCCTGAGAATAGGGTTGCTGTTTGTTTACGTAAATATAATTGAACATGGAAATTTTTAAATTTGTTATAGTTTTTGAAATATTTTTGGAATTTTGAATAAGTTTGAATTATTGATTTTGTAAGAATTTTTGGAATATTTTTAGAATTTTGAAAGATTTAAAATTTTTGATTCTATTATAATTTTTTTAATTTTGGAAAAAGTTTCATTTTTTTATATTGTAATAATTTTTGCAATATTTTGAGAATTTTGGAAAAAGTTTGAATTTTTGAATTTTTAAGAATTTTGGAATATTATTAGAATTTAGAAAAAGTTTAAATATTTGATTTTATTCTAATTTTTGAAATATTTTTAAAATTTTGAAAAAAAAATTTTTGAATTTTATATATTATACTGTGAACTTTTGGATCGATTGAAGGTTGAAATCGCAAAGAAACGGCCACATTTGCAAAAGAAAAAAGTGTTGTTTCACCAAGATAATGCACCGTGTCACAGATCGATGAAAACGATGGCAAAATTGAATGAATTGGGCTTTGAATTGCTTACCCACCCACCATATTCTCCAGATTTAGCCCCTAGCGACTTTTTCCTGTTTTCAGATCTCAAGAGAATGCTTGCTGGAAAGAAATTTAAGTCCAATGATGAAGTAATCGCTGAAACTGAGGCCTATTTTGACGAGAAAGAGAAATCGTACTGTAAAAGTGGTATAGAAAAGTTGGAAAATCGCTATACTCGTTGTATCGCCCTCGAAGGCAACTATGTTGAATAAAAAAATCGAGTTTTGTCAAAATGTTGTTTTTTTCTTACTTATCCTACGGACTTATTGAACGACCTGTTACACTACAAAATTCTATAATTTTATTCTATTTGGTCTATAAAGTCCGTAAAATCATTAAATATCACATCTTTAAAGGTTTATTGTTTTTTGCATTTCACGTCTACATAGTAGGCTTATAACTAAAGACGGTTGTCTAATATACAAAGTCAAGTCTAAAATTAAAACAACAGTTTTGATTTAGTTTTTGGATGGGGAAGACGTTACGTAAATTCCTGATATATTTTAAATTTTAAAACAACGTAAAATATTTTATGTAAATAAATATTTTTTTTTCGTTTTTCTTAAATAAATAGGTGAAAGAATTTTTTTTAAAATATATTAACACCAACCGACATTTTTTGATCTAAGGCTTGGTGTTTCATTTGTAGTGAAAACTCTTACTACCAATAAAACCAGTGACGATAGGAAATTAACACCAACTGTTTGTTACCATACTATTTAAAAAGAATATGTGAATCTTATATAGTTAACTATTATATTATTTTTACATTTTTAATGTAAATTGTCCGTAAATAGTTCTAAAATTAACTAACGTCGTCTTCCCAAAAAAGACAAATTAACACTAAAAAATTATTTCATTCAATTAATTGATTCTCTTAACGGGTGTTGTAGGATGATTTATTCTAGTTAAGAAATTAGAAAATAGATGGCTTTTAAAAAATTACTTTCGTCACTAGGTACGAAAGTAATTTGTATAGGTTTTTTTATCACTGGTGACAAAAAAGAAATTTTCGATGCAATGAATAAACATCGAAAGTAGATTTTTTAAGTTGGGTAGGAGAAAAAAGATTTTAAAAATCAGAAATTAAATTATGAAATAAAATGTTAAAATCAATGATCCATAACATTAAGAACAACCGCAAGCAAACATAAAAAACAAACCAATGAAATCAAATTTGTGGCATTTAAATCTCAAACCAATTTTTTCAGTTTCATACCTTTCGGGATTTTTCTAGCTTTATATACGGCCCTGATTCAACATGAAGCTTAACTTATTATTTATTTTTTTGTGCAAAAAATAAAATTCAAAAAAAGCGAAAAATAACTCATACTGTGTTCATCAACTTGGTATTATTTTTATTAATTTTTGTTGGATGATTAAAAGCAACAATGCTGTTATTGATTTTACTTATTATCTGCTATTACCTTCGTTCAAAGTAAAATAATAATCATAGCCATAAAATTTGTTCACAGTATTCTCATTAGCACTGTTATAGGGTTTTTAATCTTCTTCATTTGCATTGAATGTTGTTAATTTTTGAATTAAATTTATTTACAAAACAACAAGCTAAAATAAATGATTCAACCATAATTAAACTTCTTTAAAACAATTTCTAGCTTCCCTTCGACATATTACTTACAACAATTCCATATTCCTAAGGATGTTGAAATATACAGTTGAAACATTTGCGTCTTTTACTAATTGCCTTTCGAATAAAACTGGGTTTCGTTCTTTCAGGAATTGTAGTACAATACGGCATGTATGTATGCAGTTTAAGAATAAGTTTTCTGAGCCGATTTTCGAACATCTTTTGTTCATTGATTTTTACAAAAAAATACTGACAATGTTTCAAAGCTTTGAATATGAATTCTCGATGTGTGAATCGAGGGATATTGTTATATTTTCAATGATAAAACGAGAAGAATCGAAACGAGATCAGTTTTGTTTATGCAGTAAAGACAGTTTTTCGATTATTATAGAATATTAACAATAAGTTATAAATACATTTTTATTTAGAATTATTTGATTTAATAATTATGAAAATCAACCTTGTGAAAAACGACATGATTTGTTCATAATATTTGTGAGCTATTTTTAGTTTATACACTAAATTTTATTTTTGTTAATTTATAATAATAAAAGGTGAGACAATTAACAAGAAAAAACCAACAATATTGTGGAATCAATATAGTTAAAACCATGAAATTATAGATCGATCTATTTTAATATTTAAAGCCAGCACTCAATGGTCGCAAGATAATTAAACCAGATTGCGTTTTCTCATTTTCAGTTTTACTTTTATATCATGATTTTTCCTGACTTATTTTTTCCAACCAATAATTCCTTGTTGGTAAATTACCACCCCACCCCCACCCAATTTAGCTTAAAGAAGTGAACAAATTTCCCAGTTAATTTTTTTTTATATATTTTATGTATTGTGCTACTCTATTCAATTAATGTTTTTAAAGTTTAAATTTTTAAATATTATCTAAAATTACATAATTCTTCTCTGGAAATCTTATTTTTTTTTTTTTATGAAACAATAAAAATAAAAATTAAATTAGTTTAACTTCATGATTAATAAATATTACAATTAGACTTAGCTATACAAATATGAACAAAAAATAATAAAAATCAACACAGAAAGAAATAGTAAGACACCGATGTTTACTTATGACGATTGAAAATGTTATACTTGTATAATTTAGAAAAGATAAGGCATATAAAATTTAGAAGAAATAATATATATTTTGTTATACAATATAAACGAATAATATTTTAAATCATCAAATAATTTAACAACTGCCAGTTCACTCTGTCTCGAATGCTTTTACTTAAACCTATTTTTTTTTAATACTAAACTATTAAGTTTTTAGAATTTCTAAAAAAAATATTATAAATAATAAATTAATAAAACATTGTTTGTGGACACTTTTGGAGTGAAAATTTTGTGATTTAAAATAAACGTGAACATGATTATTATACAACTTGGAACTGTGAAATATGACATCTACAATAAACAAACAAAAGCTCTTATTTAAAACTTTTAAAAGTGATGTAACATAAGTTATAGTTATGTATTTTAAAAAGGATGTCTGTAAGGAAATTTTATTTAATTTATACGTATAAAGTTTTTTAAAATAGTAAAATTAATTTAGTGTCTAAATTTTTGTGAAAATGTTTATTATAAATATTTTTATAAATTTTATAATAAAAATAATATTAATAGTAACAATATTTGTAAAGATAAACAAAGTGGTAACATTTCCAATTGCATCAATTGATAATGTTACATTTCATGAACGTTTTCATGATTTTGAAAATGGATCGATAATAAATTCAACAATAGCAAATTATAGTTTAACCGATGAGCATTTGGAATCAAATAATAGTATAGCTTTGGAACCTTCTGTACAAAGTTGGAGATGTCATTGTTGGAGTTCCACAGTTGGATTAGTGGTACGTATCTTTTGTTTTGCATTAAATATATTTTATTTTATTAATTTTATAAATTAACAAACGAGACTAGACTAGAATCGTTAAAGTGATTAAGCTTTTTATTTATTTTTAATCTGATTACAGTGTTACCGTTTATCATGGTTGAAACAGTTTGTATTGGATTATTTTTTGATTACTGTGCAACCTATGTTGTACTTTGAATTCCAAAATAATTCTAAACTCAAGCTTTTACAAAACTAAGTTAGAAATGATAAGTAGAAATTTATTTGGATTAAAAGCTTAAACATCGTTAATTGAAAAAAAAAAAAAACAGAGAGCGTGCTTAAGACCGCACGGCAGAAGTGAAAACTTCATTGGCAATCGCAATCAATTGATTCAATATTTATTTAGCATGATGACTCGAATGCAAATTGCAAAAGACAGTAGCAATATAACTTTGAAAAACTGCGTTATTGATCAATTTTTTTTAAAGAACGGATAACAAAATAATAAATATTATCACACAACAAAATATGAGATCATATTTGTCAGGAAAATGTTAACCTGTAGTTGTCCTAGGCGTCATAATTGTTTGAAAGTATTTTTCTTTTTATGGATAATAAACTGCTAAGATGAGCTTCATCAATATTTTTTAATAAAAATTAATAATAATTAATATATTTAAAACTTACATATTAGTTTTAAATATATTAATTATTAATATTTTTCCAGCGTTTTGTTGAAATCGCTTGAAGTTCAGAAATTTTATAGATATAGGTCGGTCGTAACAGTTAGATAAAAGTTAAAACTTTTACAGGGCTCAATAAATTGAGGAAATTGCCGACGAATTGATAGTGTTTTCGACATAGTTAATAACACTGTGCGACAGCCAAAATCCGCTGGGGTTCTGAATACCGGGAAAAGTTATATCGGTAAAAAAAAAGTTATACGTGTCCCGGCGTTTCGCTTGGTCATGTCTAGGAGTCGAGATATATCGATTTGAAGTTAGTAAGTATCATATAGGAGAAATTGTCACGTTCGGGGTTCTTTTTTTGACATAACTCGAAAACGACTAGTCCGATTTTGGTGAAACAAATTTAGAAATTAAGAATTACAATCCCTTTAATCTACTGATATACTATACCGAAAAAGTAACGAAAAAAAAAAATTAAAATTAAATAAATAAAAAATACAAAAAAAATAAAATAAATAAATAAATGTAATAAAAATAATAAAGTAAAATAAAATAATACTAAAAATAATAAATTAAAAATATAATAAAAATATAAAACAATAAAATAAAAAAATTTAGTATATAAATAAAATAAATAATAAATAAATAACGTATAAATAATAAAAAAATAATAAATAAATAATAAATAAACAATAAAAAATAATAATAAATAATAAATAATAATAACAAATAATGAATAATTAATAATAATAATAAATAATAATAATAATAGTAATAAATAATAATAAATAATAATAATAATAAATGATAATAATAATAAACAATAATATTAATAATAAATAATAATAATACTAAAATAAAATATAATAAAACTATAAAATATAAAATAAAATTATACTAAAAATAAAATTAAAGAAAATAAAAAATAGAAAATAATAAATAAAAAAGTAAAAGAAAAAATAAAATTACTACACAAAGACACATAGACACATGTCCAAATACATTTAAAACAATAAATTTTGGAGTTTATTCCAGTAAAAATATTAAAAAAAAATTTCTATGAAAAATCAATATTTTTGTCAAAATGCAAAACCTTTACTTAATTGTGAATAAAAGCAAAATGCGTTCATCGATTTTCATGATCTATGTCTCGTTTTGTGCACAGAATATGTGACTTTACGTCAAAGTAATAAGACTTGACACTTTTTCCTGTTTTGAATTTTTCATGATATTTTAAAATACAATTTTTTTATTTTTTAGGCAAAAATTGTTTTTTTTCTTCATAAATTTATTTATAACTGCAAAACTGTTGATTGTGTAAAGAAATAGTGTATCAGTAGATTAAAGGAATTATAGTTTTTAATTTTTCTAAATTTGTTTCAGTAAAATCGGACTAGTCGTTCTCGAGTTATGTCTCCAAAACGTGACTATTTCCGACCGACTCCGACTCCTATTTGAAAATTATATTTTGTTATTTTTTTTTTTTAGATTCTTCTGTATAGTTTATTATTTTCTGTTTATTATTTTTTTTCTATGCATAAAACGGAATTATAAATTATTTTTTCTATTTTGCGTCTAAAATAAAGTCATTTCGATATCCAAATGCGTATCGAAATGGCCTTCATTACGATACGCAAAGTTTTGTCTTTCAAGGTGGGTCACATTGGTCATACAAACGTCAGTGAACATTAAAACGAATAATTATGTAAATAAAATTAATAAGAATATCTAAATTAGTGTTAAATAATTTAATTAATTAAAATAATTAGTAATAATAACAAAATTTTAAATTGACTATTTTTTAATAAAATACACATTTTTTAAAATTTCAAGACAAAAAATGCAAAATAGAAAAATAGCATAAAAAACTCGTTTCATAAGACGTTTTATCGCACTTATCCTTTAGAAAACTCCCTGCTGCGCGGGTCGGATCCAACTCCCTTGATTCCTTTTTCGCGCACATCAAATCTTTTTCCTCAACCGCTCTTGAAAAAAATCATATGTTTGATTTTATCATAATTTTTTTGAGGACCAATTTGTCTATCGCCCGTCTCAAGTGACTCGAAAGTCTCACTTCGTAAAAATACGTCGTTGGTACCCCATTCTTGGCTGATATAGAACTGAAATACTCAAAACAGTTATTCAGCAAAATGTTTGATTTTTGCTAGAAAACGGGACTTGCAACTGTCCCGTTTTGAACGAAACAGACCATTTTTGTAGTTGAATATCCCGTGTCCCGATATTACTATGAGCGGGACGGGATTTCACCCGTTTCATTAAAATAAGTTTTTTTGTGTGAAGATGTTGTCTAACAGCAAAGTCGAATAACAGGACTTAAAGATATTGAAGTTTAAAATAAACAGGCGGTTTAGATCATATTCACCAAAAAAAATTCATAAAAACTGGATTATTTTTGTGAAATGAAGTACACATTAACTTAATAACATAGAATAACTTTGAATAATATAGCAAAGAAGAATCTTTGATTTCACAAATCACACTAACTTTCCATATGATCATGAGATGGCATGGCAAAAAATTATTTTACGATTACAAAAAAATAAACATTGAACAAAAACTGAAGCAATTGTAGAAAATATTTTGACTGCTTTTTCTGTTGAGTTTGTTTTTTCTGTTTTCTTTCTAGTTTCAGTCCTATACAGATCATTTAAACAAGTAGAAACAATCCTGAAGATAGAGTTTCACCATCCTGTACAATCATTTTGGATATGTTATATCGTAGTAGATACCAGCCCTATTCCTGTACATCATGAAATAGGAATTGAGAAATAAATTAATGCAACTTTTTCACAACTAGTATTCCGTGCCGCGGGAAATAAGAAATTCGTATTAGAAAATTTTCTTTGTGTCATTTATTGCAATTTTTTCTCAATTCTCAATTCCCAGGGAAATGCAGGAATAGACGTACATTACGTTTCGTAGAATTTTTTGTTTCGAAATGAAATTTGAACATTTTCTATATAAATCGGAGTCGGAGTCGTAGTCGGAGTCGGAGTCGGGGTCGGGGTCGGAGTCGGCGTTGGATTTAAAATTTTAAAACTTGGAGTCGGCGTCGGAGTCGCATAACTTTGGCACCGACTCCGCAGCCCTGTTGTTAAGTCATTTCAATGCAATTCATAACCATGGTTATTCGACTTGAAATGTCTACGTGTAAAAAATTATACACAAACTTTGTGTCACAAAGTATACCATAGCTTAACGTATAAGTAATTCCAAAATATTAGACAAATTAAATAGTAGCTCAAGAGCAATGTGACAACGAAATTGAATATCATTCAATAGCTGCGTTTTTTTCATTTGGGTCAGGGTCAAGGTCTAGATCAACTCTATTTTTTACATGTAAAAACAACATCAACTTAACCCAGATATTTATCTGGGTCTGGATCAATGATCTAAAATATTTTGGCTACATAAAATTGCAAGAGATGGCGAAACGTAGGTTTTGATTTTATAAGGTTGGTATGGTCATTTTAAAGCTTATAAATGTCAAAGAGAATTTATTCAAAATAAAAAAACTGTCAAAGATATTTTGTTAAATTTGTTTAAAATCTATTTTAATATCATTTGTTTTCAACATAATTTCAATAAATTTGCTTAAAATTAATTTTAAAGCAATATCTACGATATAAAATCCATATTTTTTAAGGAATAGATGTTTACAATTTTTTATTAATTATATCCATTATTTTATTTCACGCCATTTGCAATAATCAATGAACATTGCCATATGTAAAAAAATGAATTAGTGTTTCTGATTAAATTTTTTTGAATTTTTTTTATATGAAGTTTTATTTTTCAAGAGACGTTAAATATTTTTTGAATTTGTTTTATATTGAGTTTTTTTTCCTCTCAACTGAGTGTTGCCAACAATTTAAAATATAATATTTTTTTTCTTTGCGTGACCCACATTGTTTTTTTCAAATCTTGACCCTGACCCAAATGAAAAAAACACAGCTAATATAATATTGAAATTTAAAGTAATTTTTTTAACAACCCATTCACTTTGTTAAATTTTTTCTAAAAACTAAACAGTTTCTGTTGCTTCATAGCTACACTAACCTGAAGTTGGAAGCTATGATAATGATTTTGCCAACTTTAGACGGTGAACCCTTCTGCACCTTCCACATAGTATTCTTTAATTTCGATCTATTACACCTTGGTAAATAAATCCTAAGATATTTGTTCTTCAAATCCTATAGAATAATTCTTAAGATTCGATAACAAATCTTGATTGAATTATTTTTATAAATTTATTAAATCAATGTTTTGTACTCAAGAAAAACAAAATTAGTCAATTAAATTATGACGTCGATCTGGGGAATGTTTTCAATTGATGAACATTTAATTTATAGTTTTATGACGATTTTATGATCCATTATTTACTATCAAAAATAGGTACTATAAAAATAAATAATTAATAAAAATAAACAATAATTGCATAAAAATTATTGATGACATAATAGGATTATATTTTTTTTTTATCGATTAAACGAGGTATCATAAACATTTTTTATTTAAAATAATATTAAAAATTTACTAAATGCATTGTGTCTATACTCACGTTTACACAAAATTGTCGTATTCCAATTTTGCCAAACATATTTTTTTTAAATTTATTGTTCGCCTAATATATACAGAACTAGCTAACGTTAAGCAAGTTAATTATAATTGAGATTAATTTATTAAATTTTTTGTCATAAATAAAGTAGAAATTATTAATTTTTGATGACTTGACACTCTACAGAGAGGAAATCTAGTTCGAGTTGAATTTAATTGATTAATGTATGTTATATGATAACCGCCAGGATTCTTGTAAATTTAAAAGTTGGATGTAAAATTCACTGAGCTTTATCTACTCATTTGTTATGCATACAATCTGATGCAGTACATTTAATATTTTTTATGAATATCGTTTGTTACATCGATTTATCTCAATCATCTAGTAATTAGTTGGATTGATTTTCTTGAAAAAATTCTGTTCCGTGTGTACAATTTCTTTTTTCGGCAAACGGCTGTAAACTTTAACTTTACTGCCGCTAGGGAGTTAGCTAAACTCTTACTTTTTAGCCTGACAGCAAAAGTAACGTCTAGCGACGTAAAGTAGCATTTGTTATTTGTTAGTTTGTTATTTTTTCAAACATATTGTATAACCATGACAACAAAAAATAAGTTGATTCTCATATTATGAAATTTTGAAAAGGCTGCTTTGATAAAAAAATTTTATTCATACAAATTTAAATGTTTTTTTCTCTTTTTTGGAAGTAATTATGACGATACAAATTCATATTTATAAAAAGTTTGATGTATTAATTTCATATTTATAAAAAATTAAACGTTTGCCGAAAAAATAGTGTATTTAATTCGGAGCTAAAGTGACTTTTTGTGTTTCGTCTATAATTGTCAAAACTATAGACTATAGACTCAACACAAAAAGTATCACTTTAGCTCCTAATTAAATAATGTACTATTTCAAGAATAACAGATTCAACGGGTTACGATTTTGGTTATTACATAAAATGTTTTGAAGTTGTAATCAACGGTTAGTTTTTATTATGGTTTAAAATCAGTAGTTCGTCTTGTAATCAGTAGAATAAAAAATAGAACAAAGTTTATTTGTTATTATTTCAACATATCTAAATAAATTTAAATTTGTAATATGCTCGATTGGGTTTATGATGCGGGTTTCCCGACATTTTAAAACGTTTACGTTTTGTATAATTAGAAACAAATATAATGGAAAACTCTCTGGGTATGTATATCAGTTTTATTTTCAACTACACATGTGACACAACACAATAATTTTTCGTAAAACCCACGATTAAAAATAAAAATTGATTGTAGTAAACACAAAAAATCACATTAAACGTAACAGCAAATAAGGCTTATTATATAAAACCAATTATTAATTATTATAGACATTAAAAACTGATTACTCTTCTAATTACCGGATTCGGACTACTAATTCTGTAAAAATTCCATTCATTAATTTCACTATACAAATATGTAATAGAAATGATGGTACTAATGTCCAGCACAAACACGATCTATATTTAAATTAAGATCAGCATGAAACTATTTTTTATTTCAATATTTATTTAAAATAATTATTTAAATGTAATAAATATATTACGCACAATTGCACAATGAAATAATAAACAACGCAATACCGCCAATCGCCATGACAATCTGTTTATAATAATTGTTATTTTCCCAGGGTTTATAATTTTATTTTATTCAAAGTCAAAATAATATTCACGAGTTAAAATTTTTATATTTTTGATATCGTTCTTCCTCGTAAGAGCAAAAATTTAATTTTTTTGATTTCGCTCCCGGAGTCAATTTTATTTTTTTCCCGTCCATATACAGGATGTTCGAACGAGCTCATAACTTCTTTTTTATTCGCCTACATATTAAAGTGTTACTTTATAACTGTGATTTGCGGCTTTAAAGTATCACTTTTCAAGTATTTATTTTGTTGTCGTAGCTACGTCCAAAAAAGTAAAAAGCATTTGTGTTTGTTTAAATTCTATGAAAAATAAAATTTTTTATCAAAGCAACCATCAAATTCAAAATTTCATTATCCAATTAAAATAGTTGTTATCATTTGTTGTCATAGCTACACAATAATTTGGAAAAAATAATAAATATTTTGTCAAAGGTTACTTGTTCCACATATTTTTATTTTAAAATTTATGAAAATTTATAATTTTAATTTAGAATAAACAACTTTTCTTAAAATATTTTGCTTGCGGCGAATAAAAAATAGTATATGATGCACGGACGTAAGCTATTTTGGACTTAATGTGGGTCCACATCCGTCCAAAATCTTTAGCTTTACGTCCTAGCATCATAATGTACTACATATTAGTACTTGAATCTTTGTTTATTTATTTCGAACAATTTCTTTTTTCATTTTATCGATTTTTAATAGTCCAAAATAGTTTTGATAATTTATCGATTGGAGGCAAAAAAGTACAGTGTTAAAGGGCCACAAAATTTTATGATCTTTTTTACAGCTTTTTCACTCTTTGATAATTTTAATTATACTGGATCATTTTATATATAATTCTAAATATCAAACATTTATCAAATATCAATAAACTATAGTCAATGTTAATGTTATGATAATCATCAAAAAAATTAATAATTTTCTACATTCATATAAACAATAAATAAAAACATAAACAAAAAATATTCATTTTTGGTCTAAAATAAAATAACCAAAAAATGTTTATGTTACACATGCACCTAAACGTTTTTTTATTTTTCTAAATAGAATATTTCTTCTACGAAAATATTTATTGCACGCGAAAAACTAAATGTTACAAATCAAAATATTCATAAAAACAATATATACCTAAACTAAAGCAGGCCATCTGCATCGTAAGATTTGTATTAAAATACTAAAACTGTGTAAAATTCATGCTAAATTACACTAAACTTGCTTAATCAAATTAATCAACTTTTTATTTAGCAGCAAATTGGAATCTTTTTTTTTCTTTGGCGAGGCGACCATGTAGTCATAGCTTGACATCTAGACTGCTATGTCCTTTATGTCATCCTCATATTCAAGAACAGACCTTTTTGAAAAAATCCAACAGCATTGAATGGTCTGCTTTGCAGAAATCTTCTATGCTTAGATAGTTTGATCCTAGCATGACGCTTCGGAGCCCTGAGAGAGCCAAACATTCTCCCACAATGTGAGGGACTGTTTCATCCACTTCAAGACAAAAGCGGCATGTTGGATCATTTTGTACTCGAAGCAGTACCATATTGGATCATTTTGTACTCGAAGCAGTACCATATGTTTGTTCACATGATAGTAACCTGTTAGTAGTCGCACCATTAGCCTGCAGTCTGATCGAGTCAGATTTCTCAGGAATTTGGTGGTTTGCTGGCTCAACTCTGCAATGAACATTTTGAAGACCTTGCAGCCTTCTGTGCTCCTCCATTGAGAGTGACTGTACCGAAAGAGAACTTGTTCGACTAGCGATCTTATCCTACCATTCGATATACCAATAGCTGGTTCAGGGCCCTAAAAGCCTCCCTTCGGAGCTCTTCGATAAATTATTAGCTAGTTCCCGAGATTTCCACTATGCCCTGGTGTCCATATCAGTGATATGCTGTCCTTGAGCTCGAGATAATTCAAGGACCTAGAATATTCTTGCACTATTTTTGACTTAATAGTGTAGTTTCCCAGAGCTTTAAAAGCAGCCTGGCTATCAGTAAAAATATGAATGATCTTGCCAGACCACTTAAGTTCCGTCGCTCACCTCGATGCTGCATTTATGGCGAATACCTCAGCCTGAAAGACTGTGCAGTATTTGCCAAGTGGAAATTGCAGCCCTGGATCTTCATTAATGAAGTACACCGCAGCTCCTGCACCATTTTCAGTGAGAGATCCAGCTGTGTAGATGTCCAATGTGTTGGCCGCACTGTCCAATAGCAAATCAGCTGAGGACCGGTCCTATATCGTTGGAATTACTACTCTATGTCATCAGTTGGTATGGACAAATCTGTTAGGTGTTCTTCCAGATCCCTCCATAGCGCTTGCTGATTTGTCCTACAGCCCCTGGTGTTTCACAGGAGTTCGAGCTTTTTTGTAGCCTTAAGAGCCTCTATTCTTACAAATAAATGCAAAGCAGGAAGCCCTCATAAGACCTGCAGACTCACTGTGGGCGTTGTCCTGAAAGCACTAGTGATACTTAAGCAAGCAAGCCTTTGTACCACCTCCAATTTTTTTAACCGCATTCCCAACAAAAGTTCTTGAGAGCCATGCAAGGAACCCGTAGCTGACAGTGGGTCTGACAACTATTTTATACAGCCAGTAGACCATTTTCGGAGTCAGCCCCCATTTGCCACCGAAAGCCCTGCATTACCAAAGAACTCGAGTTACGTTAGCGCATTTATTCTCGACATGAAAAGCAGAATTGAGCCACTTGTCGAGAGTAACACCAACATACATCATATTATCTGGGAGCGTTAATGTGTTATTATCGATTGAAGGAAGAGTGAAGTTATTTAGTTTCCTTCTGTTGGTAAACGCAACGAGCTGTGTCTTAGAAGCATTGATCGAGAGACCATTCTTCTGACACCAGTTGATGGTAATGTCCAGGGCGTTCTGCATTTTTCTGCAGAGATGCCCCATGTTGTCTCTTTTCAAAAGAATGCTAATATCGTCGACATAGCCGTATGTGTTTAGCCCTTTATTATTTAATTCAATTAGGAGCTGATCTACCATCATGTTCTAAAGCAATGGTGATAGAACACCCCCTTGGGGACACCCATGCTTTACACCCACCTGGATTGTGGAGTTGTCCTTCGTGTGAATAAACAGACATCGATCTTCAAGTGCCTGTCGTATCCACCTTAGGAGTGTTTTATTAACACCGTATATTTCCGCTCCGTTAAGTGACTCAAAAGTGGTTTTGTCAAAAGCTCCGTCTATGTCAATAAAGCGCCAAGAGTGATAGCACTTTTAGAAAGAGTCCCTTCAATATCAGAGACCACCTCTGAAGGGATTGTGTCCGTAGACCTTCCCGCTTGATACGCGTGTTGCCTATTGCTTGGCGAGGTTTTCTTCAGGCAGACGTTTCTGATGTAACGGTCGATCAGCCTTTTCAGAAACTTTAGAAAGTATGAAGAAAGACTGATCGGTCTGTAGTTTATCGCTTCGCGAGTTGATTTTCCCTGGTTTATGGATAAATACAACTCTCACGTTTCTCCAGGCCTGTGGTACATAGCCGAGAGCTATATGCAGGCCACGGAAATCTTTAAGAGCCTATCTCCCATTATGTCCAGACACTGTTGTATCATAATAAGCCATATTCCGTGTTGATGAACGCTTTTTTTAAACATCTGCGGATTGAATTCACCTGAGACTATGGATTCCGGCAAACTATTCCATTTGTATGCTGTTCGGACGAAGAAGTCTTTCTGCGATCTGCCAGTATGACAGCGTGAGATCTCGATCGTTTCACTGGTTGCAGTAGCCGATAACGGAGACAAACGGAGATAAGAATAAGTTTGAGGCATGATGCCGCTGATTTCATCTGAGCACTGTTGATGACATTATTTGTAAAAAACAACGAGGTCAGCAACAGTGCGACGATGTTGTAGGGAAACAAGCTTGGATGTCAAAGCTCGATCACCCACAATTCGTATAGCCCGCTTTACAGAGTCCAATAGGGCCAAGATCGAAACAGAAGTAGCACACCAAACTTGACAGCAGTACTTCATACAGGGACAAATATAGGACTTATAAACATGGATGCCGAGTTTTCTAGACGCGCTTTTTGCCATCGCCATTACATAATCGTTCCAGAGTAGGTCATTTGAAACTGTGACACCCAATAAACGAATGTTTTTACATTCACCTATTGGTTCATCACACATACTGAATAAAATATCGTACGGCATAAACATTCTTGTTCGGGAAACGCTTTCGGACTAGTTATACAATATACTATTCTCTGTTGTACGAATCCGTTTTTCAATACAAACAATAATGCAAACAATAATATGTTATAATATAATATAACAATTTTCGTATCTTTTAGGTGATTGTTTAAAAACCATATTACTTAATTCTTAGAGTCAAAATCGGTTCTGGGTCAATGAGCAGTCACAATTTTTAATATTTCCGATCCGATATCAGTTAAGGCTACTACGTGAGAATGAAAATAAAACTTCTAATATCAGAACGTATTAAAAAAATTGTGTTAAAAACTGAAAAGCATAAATTAGTAATCTAACAAGCTCATGTGCAGTCACACCAAAAACAAGACGAATAAGTTTAACAAAAAGTACACATGTCTTTTCGAAAAAAATTATCATTCCTATTTCATACTAAACCTTATCAAATAATTAAACAATATAAAAAAAGAGAAAAAAAAAAAAAACAAAAGTAAAAAAGTACTAGATATCTGCATAAATGAAATACCTCATAAATTAATACCACAATTTATTTTGATTTGCTTATTATAGAAATAAAATTTAATAAATTTTTGCAATCTGCAAATTTAGTTTATCAACTTCATCATAAAAAAATTCAATTTCATTTAAACGATAGCACATTTATTGGCAAATATAGCTACATATTATATTGTTTTTTTACTACTTGCATGAGAAATTTCAATTATTTACTCAAAAACCCAAGACAAAAATTATTTTTCTCAGCTAAGGTTACTAATAATTATTCCCCACACCTAATAATAAGTATTTTAGCACCTTAGTAAATAATGAAAATATAATTTTTGTTCGTTTGTTAACTGAGTTCATCAATTCAATTTTTTTAGTTTCTTCCTAAAATAATAATAATATATTAAAAAATAATAAGCGTTTTGATTTTATTTTAATAATAATAAATGATGAATGAATGCAAAAACTTCTTTGTAACTATAGTTTAGTTTATTTGAAATTTTAATTCGTGTTAAACAGAAATCTGTTGAAATTTAGTTTAGTTGTGAGTTGTAGACTAAAAAAATTCTAAATTTGGTTCAACAATATTGAATAGATTTTCAATTCAATTCAATTCATGTCAAAAATAAATAAAAGCTATATTTTTTAATGCAAAGCATTATGTGATTTTTATATAGTTTTAAGAAAATTCATTGAAAATAAATTTCTAACTAAGCAGCCCTGAATAATAAATATCCAATACGCAATCCAATGATATGATACACAATGTTTCACCAAATCAAAATTTTTATTTATTCACCATTTGCTTATTAATTGACATTTTATTTTGTGAATAATTAAGAGTTTTAGTGCATTTTTTATATCAAGTAGTAAAAAAAATAGTATATAAACCTCGGTGAAGAAAATTTTCTCCATTTCGGTGCTTAATTCGCTCGAAACTTCGTTTCTCGCGAATTAATATCCACCTCAATGTAGAAAATTTATTTTATCACCTCGGTATATAATGTACTATTATCAATTTATTATCATAAAAATAATTCAATTTATATAAACTTTATTGATGTGAATCAATTTAATGTCATAGCGCGTAAAAATTAATATTCACGCAAAATTTACATTTACATTTACCCAAACCATTAATGGAAGAAAATAGTATATTTTGCAACAATTGAGATAATGCGCCGCCGAGTGGATTCAGTTCACAAACGAAAAACGTTTTATTTTGCGTAGGAAATGTATTTTTGCTACGATTGTGAATACAACTTTTACTTCACCATAATTTTCAATTGTGTGAAGTAATGCAATCTATCGAGAAAAAAAATCTTACATACTCAAATTCTGTTTTATCTTTTGTTTTGGACCATCCTTTTCCTAAATAGCCAACAACAAATTTGGTGTATGCCTGTGGGTGGGTGCGTGCGTGGGCGGGTGGTTGGCGGTTGACAAATCTTCATAGTTCAAGTTAACTGGAAAATAGAAGATCTGGATTAATTTCAAAATTGGCCAAAATAGCGGGGGGGGGGGGGGGGAGGAGGGGGTTTACCCGAACACCTTCAATAACTTTTAATCCTGGTTTTCAGTCTTAATGAAACTCGGTTTATAATGGTTTTCGTATTGTTTCCTATATTCCTGCATACCAACTTTCGGTTTATCACTTCCGGTTGAGAAATAGTATATTAAGAAACTAGTTTCATAATTGACGATTTTATCGCACGCAATTTGTTTAAGAAAACGACCCGCGCGGGGAGTTTTCTAAAGGATAAGTGCGATAAAACGTCTTATGAAACGAGTTTTTTATATTATTTTTCTATTTTGCATTTTTTGTCTTGAAATTTTAAAAAATTTGTATTTTATTAAAAAACAGTCAATTTGAAATTTTATTATTATTACTAATTATTTTAATTAATTAAAATATTTAACACTAATTTAGATATTCTTATTAATTTTATTTACATAATCAATCGTTTTAATGTTCACTGACGTTTGTATGACCAATATGACCAACCTTGAAAGACAAAACTTTGCGTATCGTAATGAAGGCCATTTCGATACGCATTTGGGTATCGAAATGACTTTATTTTAGACGCAAAATAGAAAAAAAATGTTTTAAGTGTGTATCCCTACTGTAGCCTACAGTTTTAAATCGATTATCATAAAACGTTGGTAAAAGGTTTCAATCAATAAGAGAAAGATTTGATTAGCTTTTGGGGTACATTGGGAGCTTACAACTTCGAGAATAAATTTTGATAACCCTTTAAAAAAAGAAGCAAATATTTATGGCAAAGAGCTGATTAGTTTTAGGAGCGATATTGAACAAAGTGGTGGTGGGTCCTCCGAGCACCAGTTTTTTAAAGCTCAATAACATCTGTACCTGATAATCGAATTGGATGAAACTTGGTACATAAGCGCTTAGTATAGTTTACAACAGTTCTGCATCCCAACTGCCGGTTTTTCACTTCCAGTAAAAATATTTTTTTCAGTGTCTTTATGCACACTACAGCCTACAATAATGAAGTGATTACGATGAAACTTATGAATAAGGTTTTATTTAATGTGAGAAGATAATGATCATATTTTGGTACAAATATGTTTTGTTTATTTTGCACACTTTGTTACTACAGCTTTCTACAGCTTTACACAGGATACTACAGCTTTCTTTAATGTTTTTATATGCGAAATCTATAACATTGGGTACATGAGGGTACGCCTTTACCTTTACGCCAGGCCTTTAATTAAAGTATTTGATGGATATTTTTTGTGGCGTTGATGCCTCACATAGGAACGTAGGATGTGTTGAAGTGTTACTCGATGTATTGATTTTAACAATTCAATACATTTTGTGGTCGAGTTTCACTTGCAGATCAAATTATATCATTATGTTTTATAGTCGTTTAAAGAAATAGCATTTGAAATTGATTGGTTTGTAATTTGATTTTTAAGTAAGCGTATCTTACTATAAAAACCGTTTTAGCCTAAGAAAAATTAGACATGTTGTTACCGTTTGACAAAAAAAGTCATTAAAAAACCGTTTCCACTAAAGCTCATGATGATTAACTATTTTCATTAAAATTATTATAGACAATTTATTATTAGCTTTTAATTTTAACTAATAAAGTATCAGACGCCGAGGAATCAAAACATTGGTCTGTGACAAGGTTATAATATATAGTTAAAAAATATTATGGTACGATTGTTGTTAGTTTTGAACATAGATGGATAGCAAATATAAAGTTTTTTGCAAACGAATAAATTGTGTTTTTACTTGCAAAAATATACGTAAATCGCATGAAATTTGTGGCACCTATTAACAAAACATTGACACCATTACCAAAACTACATTACTACGAACAATATATCAAAATTTCAGATTTTTCAAAAATCAAAAATTTAAAAATCGACAAAAAAATTTACGTTTTCAAAATAAAAGCCCAAATATTAAATACTTAATGGTGAAGTTTTCTGAGTAAATCGTTATTTCGTTTCATTTTATGTTAATTTGTGGTATCCCGAGCAGAAATTCCTTAGGGCTCAAATACGGCCCTGATCAAGTTAGCCCTAGTTTGGTAGGGCCCTTATCATGAGTGTAACGCTTTTGCCTAATCAGCCCTGATTGGGATAAACGGATCAGGCACTGATCAAGTTTTCCATATAAAATTAAAAAGGGCAAACCGTACTAAGGCATTTTGTATCAGGCCCTGATCAGATTGCCCAACTAGGGGTCAGATACGAAAAATGAAATCAGGGCTGGATATATCCAAATAAGGTTTGCCCTAAAAGGGTATTCTAATTCAGGTCCGGAACAGGCCCACATCAGATTGCCCTAATCTGACCCTGATCAGGCGCTGACTGTATTCAGGCTTTCCCTAACTAATTTCTGCTCGGGATGTTATAATTATAATTATAACATACCATAAATTAACATAAAATGAAACGAAATAAAGATTTACTCAGAAAACTTCACCTACTTCATTAAGTATTTAATATTTGGGCTTTTATTTTGAAAACGTAAACTTTTTTGTCGATTTTTAAATTTTTGAATTTTAAAAAATCTGAAATTTTAATATATTGTTCGTATTAATGTAGTTTTGGTAATGGTGTCAATGTTTTGTTAATAGGTGCACAAATTTCATGCGATTTACGTATATTTTTGCAAGCAAAAGGTAAAGTAGTTGAGTAATCGAAATTTGTAAGTTGGAAAATAATAATGTTTCTCTTTTACGCTAGGATGCGCGTTAAACCTTGATTTACTTCAAAGCTCATATCCCAAAAATAGTCCTTTTTTTTGTTTTTCACAAATTTTAAAGTAAACACATGCAGCTATGAAATTACAAAAAAAAAGTGAGATTCCCTATGGATTTTATACGATTTTTTAAAGTTTAGTATTTGAAAAATTCACATGTGTTTTTTTATCAAGTTAATTATTCTTTACTAAATGTGAATCTAATATAAACTGACCAAGCTAAATTGCTAAAATGTGGGACAAAATGCAAAAAATCTTCAAAATACTAACTAATTAGAATTTCTATCGCGAGAAAGTGGGACGGTCAAAACGTGCTAGCTAAATTGTGCAAAATTTACTATTTAATGCTTTCCTTTACTATTTGTTTACTATTTAATTCTTCAAAAAATTCTTTTATTTTAATTAGAAATTTTTCAACCATTAGGAAATGTTCTTTCAGTGGTTCGTACATTTTCAAAATTCTTTCTAGTGCTGTCATTAACGCCAGCCAGAGAGTTACACTGTATCCAAGAAGTTGGCTATGTTCGACATTACTTTTGCCGCAGAACTCCTTCAACGTCTCCAGTAAAGACAGTAAAATATCCATACATTATTTTAACCCTGCCATTTACATCCATTGGCATTAAATCAGCAGCAGTTCTTATTGCATTATTTAAAATATGGTTGCAATCCAATACCCAATACATTCTGGTTCAAATTCGAGTTTAGCTTGCTTTTAACATTTTTGACCCCTTGACGCGACACCACTAAAATTAGTATTCCTGTTATCAGCGCAAATTGCAACTAACTTTTTGTCAATGTTAAATTTTTCAAGAATATACTCTGATGTTTGTTCCGATGCTCAAACAAAGAAGAAAATTCCAACAATCTAACTTTTTCTCCGTCATGCTCTCTAAAATATCGAAATAGAATCGAAAATATTTTGTTGTACAAATAAGGGCGATGATACATGTAAAAGAAATATCCGCCGTTTTTGTTCAACTTTAAATGCAATTTTTCGGGTCCGCATCATAGCATCGAAAAATCAAACCATCAAATCGAGTTATAGAGCTTAAAATCAGTAGACCGAAAGTTCAAACCACCGAATTATATATCATTAAATGGTTTTGAAATTGAAAAATCATTAGATCGAAATATCATATCACCGAAAATTGGAACCTACCGGCTGCGCCAATATGTGGTGTTCCCGTTAGAGGAATCTACTCACCACAGATATTTGTTGGTATAAATGCGTTTTAATAGAAGTACTTACTCTGAATTTCCTGGTAAGGCTTCTCAATATTTTTCCAACTGAACAAACTCACGATGGCTGTTTTCTTTAATTTATTTAAATGCTTTATTGTTAGTTTTGGTACACTTTACTTTTATTAACTATTCTAACTTAATTTAATTTGGAACGTCTGTTCCAGCACTTTTACAATATTACACACGTAAACTTTTTTGATTTAATTGTTGGGATTCGATTTCCCTCGGTTTTAGTATTCTGAACCCGACGATAACGCGTATTACTCAAGACTGATTTGTTTTCCAAAAATCAGTGGTATTTATTTCTACGTTTTCCGTTGGGCAAAATTTAGTTGACCAATCGGAAAACGTTTTTCCAAAATACAATAAAATAAAATCGAAATATCGTAGTAATCGATTTTTTAGTTTTAATATTTTTAGTTATATTTTTTTGTTGTTTGTTTTTGTTTTAAATGAAAAATTAATTATTGAAGGGTTTTATTACTTTCCGGTAATATGGAAATATTTTAGTTTTAGCTCGTGTAGGGTTTTATGTTTCTGATTTACAATGGGATTATTGTTGTAATTAATTTAGTTGGTATTTTGATTTATTTAATGGAAATTTTATTTGGCTTTTAAAGAATGTATGGATTGTAATTTTGGACTTTGTATTATTGAAATGTGTTAATTGAATTTGAAGAATGTATGGAGTTTTTATTGGATTTTATATTATAGGAATTTATTGTTAGAAGAATGCATGGATTGTACATTGGACTTTGTACTCAGTTGGACTTTGAATTATAGATATTTATTCTACAGCTGCAATGTTAGCAAATTGGTTGGATTGTTTCGATAATTGGAAAATAGGCATAAAAATACATTGTGTGTTTTTTATGAGACTTTTTTAGATTGCAAGACTTTTTATGTGGTTTAATTTTGTATATATATTAATTTAAATTGAATTTGATCAATCGAAGATTTATCAATTGACGGATGTAGAAATATGTTGCAGCTGTGGTTTATTATGTCTAGACTTATTATTATGATTACTGAATCGATCAGGGTCAGTTGTTTGAAATGATGTTGGATAATTGTTATCGAAATAGGAGTATTATAGGATTGTTTGGGTGTTTGTATCAATGGGGTGGATCAGCCTGGTTACTGGTCCACCACATACGTCCCCCTCTTAAACAAAAAAAGGAAAGGAAGTTCCACTTGCTTTGCTTTTTTTTTTTTTTTTCACTTTAAATGTTCCGATGGTTTGCCGTAGTTTACTTTTATTTTGTTTATCTTCCCGTATTTAATTGATTGCCGTTTGTTTTTATTTTGCGATTTTATTTAGTTTATTCGGTATCCGTTTAACGTGTGTGTTGTTTTTTTTTTTCTCATATTATTACTTTTTTTTTTTTTTTTTATATATAGTGCTTTTTCAATTTTTTGCTGTTGTTTTGTTTTTCGTTTAACAACTTATTTATGAAAGAAAAAATTGAACTTATAATTGTATTTTAAAAAACTATTTGCAATTGTCATTGCTGAGGTCTTGCCTCTTTTGTTTTTTCCTAATCCTAGAACTTTGTGTCTAGTAGTATTTGAAATGTAAATTATAGATATTAAGTAATATTAACGTTAAATGTTTCATTAATTATTTTACCTTTATTAGGTAATTTCTTAGTTTTTTTTTTGTAGGGGTTGTCCCCGTATTTGCATTAAATTAAGTACTTATTAATTTTAGATTATAATTATAGATTGTATTTCAAATACTTAAATTCTTAATGTATATATATATTTTTTATTTTTTAAAATCTTTATGTTATGATTTTATAATATGTTTGAGGGTTTGCCTCCTTATTTTAGTTAAATGTTTAGTTATTAATTAATTATAATTTGTTATTTGTTAATAAAAAAAAATGAGTGGAATTAAAATTAAATGCTTTTATTTTCAAACTTTTTATGTTATGATTTTATAATATGTTTGAGGGTTTGCCTCCTTATTTTGGTTAAATGTTTGGTTTATAATTTGTTATTTGTTAATAGAAAAAAAATGAATAGAATTAAAATTAAATGCTTTTATATTGTATTTTTATTATGTTTTTTTTTTTTTTTTTTTTTTTTTTTTTTTTTTTTTTTTTTATTCTTATTACGCGCTTTTATATTGAATCGCTTTTAGTTAAATTTATTATTGCTTTTCTCTTTTGTTCATTTATTTTAGCATAGTTCGGTTCCGTGCCTGTTGCTTTTTCTTCTTCTGTTTCTGTCTTTTTGTCCCGTCTTATTGTTCGTTCAGTTTTTGTTTTCTTTTTTCTGTACTTAATTACTATCAACGTTGCTACTAATACTAGTGCCAATATGTGGTGTTCCCGTTAGAGGAATCTACTCACCACAGATATTTGTTGGTATAAATGCGTTTTAATGGAAGTACTTACTCTGAATTTCCTGGTAAGGCTTCTCAATATTTTTCCAACTGAACAAACTCACGATGGCTGTTTTCTTTAATTTATTTAAATGCTTTATTGTTAGTTTTGGTACACTTTACTTTTATTAACTATTCTAGCTTAATTTAATTTGGAACGTCTGTTCCAGCACTTTTACAATATTACACACGTAAACTTTTTTGATTTAATTGTTGGGATTCGATTTCCCTCGGTTTTAGTATTCTGAACCCGACGATAATTCCATCGAAACATCATATCACCGAAAATCATATAATCGAGAAATTATTATTAATTATATTAAACCGAATTTTATTTTATTCAAATCCATTTTAATCAAGTACATATATGTGCAACTAATTTTTATATTGTAACGATTCTTCGTTGGTTCTTTTCGATTATTGAGCAAATACGACAGTAAAAAGACAGATCTTTAGTTAACAAAATCTCAAACTTTATTTATCACCCAGTTACAGCAACTTCCGATTTTAATTACAATGAATTCCAGGTCTCCAATTTATGCACGATGAACTTCACTGCTTTTCCACAATTTGAATCAATAATACTCGGAATCGTAAAATCTGTATTTACTATTCCACTAAGTTCAAATTCTTTTACTATTAGTACCCAGGCTCAAGTACCACCGATTATTCCTTATACTTTCGAATATTTGTAAAACACTTTTAATTGCCAAATTAAAACTGACTGTCTGATATTTTTGTTCGCTTATTTATATTCAAAAACAAATAAGCAGAATATTCTGGTACTCACTGTAGTTGTTTCTAGAAACAATAGGCCACTCCTCCTTTTAATTCATTGATGTAAACAAATTTAATTTACATTAATTTATGCAACTTGTATTAGTTAAAGGGAGTTAACTTTTAATTAATCTTTGCCATAGAATGTAGAAAACATTTAGGCGGAACGCATTGGTTATTTATGATTAAATTAAATTGACCCATTCTGAACGAAGTTTATTACAATATTTACAACCTTTTGCCATTTTATGGATAGTTTCATTTCATGATTCCATCGGTGTTGTACTTCTATGAAGCACAAAACTTGGGCAAGTGATTTTCGGCGGGTCTTCTGTCGACAACTTCTTTTTTATCATAGGCGTTTTGCAGAGACCGAAATAAATGGGAGTTGGATGACAATAGTACCGAACATCAAAACTTCCCAACCCTGCTCATTAATCTTTTACGGATCATCAAAGATGAAGAAAACAGTAAAAATACAATAAATTGAATTCATGGCTGCGTACTAATAAAAACATCTCTAAACAGATTATATTTAAAATATCGAAAAGGAGGACAAAAAGGAGGACACTTTTCGAGGAAGGACATAACCTACAAAAGGAGGACGGTTGGTCACCTTAAAATCTACACTACATGAATGAAAACAAATTATTTTAATAGTAGCTAAATCATCAAATTGAGTTAATTGTAATTGATTATTGGTAAAACTTACTTTTAAAATGAATTTTTCAGTTAATCAGTTTTAACTGTCAAGCAAAACATATCTTTTTAGATTATGTTTTTATATCTTACAGATATTAATTCTGTCTTTCAGTCAAAAATATTTTTTTGAAATTTAAAAAATGTTACCGCCCCTCAACAAATTTTTTATGTCTTGAAGATATTTCTTTTCAAAACCCCCGGTATAGAAGCCATCTACATATTTTAGCACAATAAAAACCGTGAACTTGTAGCGCCATTTTGAAATTAAAACTCAATATAAAAAAAATTCAAAAAATCGCCATAACGCTCATAACGCCATCTGGAAAAATAAAACTCCATATAAAAAAAATTCAAAAATATTTAATCAAAAACACTAATCCAATTTTTTGCATATGGCAATGTTCATTGTTTATTGCAAATGGCGTGAAAGTGTATGGCTATGATATATCGGGGGTTTTGTTTCTTTTACATGTATCATCGCCCTAAACCGAAAAATGCACTTTTACGATTCAAAAATTGTTCTATTTTTTCCTATCGAAATAACAATGCCAAAATTGAAATAACAATGCCGTATGTTTAGGGCGATGATACATGTAAAAGAATTATCTTTCAGACAAAAAAAAAATTCGCTTTTAATTGGTTGAGGGGCGGTAACATTTTTTAAATTTCAAAAAAATATTTTTGACTGAAAGACAGAAAAAATATCTGTAAGATATAAAAATATAACCTAAAAAGATATTTTTTGCTTGACAGTTAAAACTGATTAACTGCAAATTTGATTTTAAAAGTAAGTTTTACCAATAATGAATTACAACTTACTTAATTTGATTATTTTATTACTATTAAAATAATTTGTTTTTCTTATTCATATAGATTTAGGCATTTTCACATTGGACCAAATTTTTATTTTTTTGTTGCGATTATCGCCTAATCTAAATCTACATGAATAAGTAAACAAATTATTTTAATTGTAGCTAAATCATCAAATTAAGTTAATTGTAATTGATTATTGGTAAAACTTACTTTTAAAATCAATTTTTCAGTTAATCAGTTTTAACTGTCAAGCAAAAAATATCTTTTTAGGTTATGTTTTTATATCTTACAGATATTTTTTCTGTCTTTCAGTCAAAAATATTTTTTTGAAATTTAAAAAATGTTACCGCCCCTCAACCAACTAAATGCGAAATTTTTTATGTCTGAAAGATATTTCTTTTACATGTATCATCGCCCTTAATGTTATTATTACTATTATTTCGAAAAACTACTTGGATAAAATAATTTTCTAAAAAAATATTTTACTATTTTCTTTTACAATTTCACTCTCAAGCGGAAAAGACATACTTTGCGCCCTTAATATATAAATAGCTATTATTTCCTTATGATTCGATGAATCAGTATAAACCGTGGTGAATCAGTATAAATCTGCAACAAACAAATCAATTTTTAGTTGATCTAGTACATGATCCATCGGATTTTTTTAAATTATGGCATCTGACTTTGTTCTGGCACATGTATATTTGTTATCGATTTAGTTTAGATGTTCAATTTATCGATCGAAAGCTTTGGTTGTGGTAAATCGTATGGAAGGAGAAAACGGCTTCTGCAAGAGCAATATTTCTTTCAGTTTTTCCCTTTTCTAATGGCTTAAAACTTGTTTGAGCTATACTGGAGCTAGCAGCTTATAGCAACGGCTTTTTATGTTTATCTGTATCTATATGTCTTTTAATATCATAATGTCCACTGATAATTTGCAAATTCACTCCTACTGGTAGTACAATAAACTTCTTTATTCACCTACATATTAAAGTGTTACTTTATTACTGTGATTTGCTGCCCCCTTAAAGTGTCACTTTTTAACCATATATTTTGTTATCATAGTTACGTCCAAAAAAGTAAAAAACATTTGTATTTGTTCAAATTCTATAAAAAATAGAAAATTTTATCAAAGCAATCTTTGGATTTCAAATTTCCTAATCCAATTAAAATATTTGTTATTCTGTTGAGCTTCCAAAATAACAGGTGCTTGGAGTACCCCCTACCACTTTGTTCACTATCGCTAAATAAACTAATCAGTTCCTTGCCATACATATTTGCATCTTTTTGCAAAGTGGAATCAAAATTACTTAACGAACGATTGTTGTATGCTTCCAACAAACATTGAAACAATAAACAGGTGTTCGGGAGGACCCCACTTATCCCAATATTGTCCAAAAACTAGTTAATTCTTTGTCATTAAAGTCTTCATCTTTTTCCAAAGTTCCATTAAAATTGATTAATGAATGAAATCTGTATGCTCCCAACAAACTTTAAAAACAAAGTGTGAAAAGTCAGCAGTTGTATGGTAGACCCCCTCCACTTTGATCAATGTGTCCCAAAATATGATAATTATCTTTTCACACTAATTAAAAATCTATTCCATAAGTTTCATCATAATCACTTCATTATTGTAGGCTGTAGTGTGCATAAGGACACTGAAAAAACTTCAAAAAAGTACAAAAAAAATTTTTTTACCGGAAGTGAAAAACCGGAAGTTGGGATGCAGAACTATTGTAAACCGTACTACATACTCATGTACCAAGTTTCATCCAATTCGCTTATCAGGTACAGATGCTATAGAGCTTTCAATAAAACAGGTGCTCCAGGGACCCCCCACCACTTTGTTCACTATCGCTCAAAAACTAATCAGTTCTTTTTCATACATGTTTGCATCTTTTTCCAAAGTCTCATCAAAATTCATTCACGAATGAATGTTTTATGCTCCCAACAAACATAAAAACTTTGTGGAAAAAACCACCTGTTGTATGGTGGACACCCCAACCCTTTATCCAATGTGCTCCAAAAGCTGATAAAATCTTTTTTATGCTATTTAAAAGCTTTTACCAACGTTTCATGAAAATCGATCGGTAATTGTAGGCTACAGTAGGGATAAATATCTGAAAAAAAAACTTTTTTACCGGAAGTGACAAACCGGAAGTTGGTATGCAGAAATATTGGAAACAGTACTAAAACCTTATATACTAAGTTTCAATAAGATCATAGCCCGGAATCAGAAGTTATTCAAGATTTAAACTTAGAGGTGTTCGGGAGACCCCCCGCCATTTTGTCCAAATTTGAAATGAATTCAGATCTTCCATTTTCAAGTGAACCTGTATCATTTACCAAAGTTTCATCACGATCCTATGCAAAAAGGTCACGCACATACACACACACACGCACATACAGACGTACACCAAAATTTTTATTGGCTATTTAGATAGAGGATGGTCCAAAACAAAAGAAAAAACAAAATTTGGAGTATGTAAGATTTTTTTTTCTCGGTAGATTGCATTACTTCACACAATTTAAAATTGTGGTGAAGTACAAAAAAAAACTAAAAACGCAGAATTTTTTTTTATTGATGTCAACGAATTCCAATACCTAAATATACAAAATTAAAACCTCATTTCCAGACCTTGCTGATTTCGCGTGTTGTTCACCTCTTAGAAATAGTATTCTTATTAAAATACCTAAAACGGAGCCCTAAAAATCCTAGAAGTTTTCGAGTTATCATTGTCAGGACAAACGGTCAGCAGACAGAAATATTTTATTAAAGTTTCTATGGCCAAAAACGTCGAGAAATGTAAAAAATGAGAGGATAAGATTTTGAATTTTTTTTTTGTGTGAATCTAATATTCTAAGTAATTAAACTCAAAAAGTATTTGTATAAAATTAATTCAACAAAACTACAACATTACTGTATACAGGGTTTTGCCTATTTGTCAAATACATAAATATTCTACAAATCCCACTAATATTTTAACATCTGGAGAATATTGGCAATATCCTTATATGTACCCTCATATGTGTTGATCTTCTAAACCCTTGTGTTTGATTTATTTTTATTAGTTTTAGCAAGAATTTATGATGGTGATTTTAAATTTGACGATTTATATAATGTCGACATGTTGTCAAGATATTCTTCCCTCCTTTTAAAAAATTTGATTTGATCTAATAAATTTTAATAAGGTTTTTAAACAAAAACAATTCACCGTTTGTTTATTTCTTTTTTTTGTAGTTTGAAGTAGAATGCAGATGTGAAGGTCCAGCACTAGTAAGAATTCCTCAGAAGCTTTATGTTGGTATGCAAAGACTGACAATTACATCAGCTGGACTTCCAAAGTTAAGAAAAACTGGTCTTAAACGTTATGCAAATTTTCTCGAAGACATGTGGGTCTAGAATTTATTTAAAATATGGTTCGACATTAAATTTAATAATTTTATTTTTGTTAATATAGAATGCTGACTGATCTAAGCGAATTTGATACAATCGAGTCTGGCGTTTTCGAAAATCTGATTGTCTTAAGAACGATGTAAATGTAATTATTTAAATAAATTAATTGCATTAATTTGTTTGAAATTTTATATTTATTTAGATATATATCAAATGCTCCAAAACTGCAACATCTACAAACGGACTGCTTTCGTGGGATTTCAAATACATTGAAGACATTGTAATTTTTTTGATATATCTATTTTCAATAAACAAATTTTTTAATAATATTTCGAAAATTGTTTCAAATTATAAAAAACGATTCTGTATTTTTTAAACTTCCGGGTTGGAAATAAGTTTTGTTAGTATTATTAAAAAAAAATTCGTTTATTATCTTTAGCTCATAAATTATTTATATATTCATATTAATAAATATATTGATGATTTTTTTTTTGAAAACGCAAAGAAAGATTATAAACTGTGGATTACTGAGAGTTCCAGATTTAAGTTTATTATCACACAACACTATATTACACATGGTGTGAGTAAACGTAAGGTTATTAATGAATATAAATTTCTGAAGCTTTAAAAGCTCTTCTTAGTCTATATCAAATTTCTTTATATATAATATGAACGTTAGGTGTTAAGCTAAGTGTTGATGTTTTTATTTCTTCATTGGATGCCAACTCAATGATAAATTCGAATAACTATTTACGCATTGAACTGGAATCCAAACTTAGTCTATTTGTGTTACTCTGATTTCCTGTATTGCTTAACTGTTTGTCAATATATATTTTATATAATACTATTATGAAAACGTTTTCCTTAGTGACCTGGAAGGAAATCGGATATCAAATATAGAACAACATTCGATTAAAATAAAAACTGAAGAACTGTAAGTAAAATGATTTATAAAATAAAAATATTAAATTAATAGTTTTTTGTTATAGAATTTTAGATAATAATGCATTGATTTACATAGACAATTTTGCATTCAGTGGCTCGGAAATTGCGAAACTGTAATTGAATTGATATGGTAATAATAAAAAGAAATTAAACGACTATAACTTATTTTTTTACAGGAGCTTGAAAAACAATTTAAACTTGAAGGATTTACATAAGCTTGCGTTTGCTGGGATAACAAACATATTAGAGTTGTAAGAAAATTATTTATTTTACAAAAAAATATATTGAATTCAGGATTAAACCGTATGTGAACATACATTACAAACTTTGTCAACTAAAACTATTTTGCGTACAAAACGGCAACGAATAAAACTTTCAAAATTTTTTTAGAACAGTTTTCTTCTTTTTAATAGTGTAAAAATATTTACGGTGTGGTGTGATTTATCGGTAATTCTTTGGAGAAGAAAACTGGTTTTGATGAAGAAGCGGGCCATTTTCATTATCCACTCAGTCACAGAACTCTTAGGAAACCAGTGCTCAGTATTGACCGATTATACGTATTATGCAAACGATTCAGATGTGAGAAGTGAGTGAAAAGTATGATCAACCGGTCAAACTACAATAGTAGCAAACAGAACCATTTGAATACAGTTCGGGAGCATAGAAAGGTTGTTATCCAGTAACTTCCTCAAAATCTCGAAAGGACTCCACACGGCTATCCCGACCTCGTAATGTAACAAATAAATTACTAAAACATATGCTCCTGACGAATTCAAAATCAGATTTTTTTTGGGTAACTGTAGAACAAAACTAATACCGTATCATTGGAAAAACTAAAGAAACATTTGGGATGAATATCTGCTCACATGTGTGAGAATGTGATAAAAAATCTTGTCCTGCCTTTATTTAGACAATAAAATTTCACTAAAATTTACAGTATCAGCAAACAGATTTGCAAATGACCATTGAAACGCGTCTATTTTATAAACATATCGTAAATAAGAAAATATTGATCGCGTCATTTATCTGGCAATAAATTTAAATAAATTTTAATAAATTTTTTAGATTTGAGTTAATTTTTGATTTTTTAATGTTAACTATTACTACTGTAAAGTGCAAGATCCTATATCGGTGTTACTAATTTTATAAATTCCATTGAGTCCGCATCATAACATCGAAAAATCAAATCGTCGAATCACCAGAAATCACAAAACCGAAAGTTCATACCACCGAATTTCATATCATCGAAAGTTCATACCATCGAAAAGTCATAGCATCGAAAGATCATATCACCGAAAGTTCATTACGTCGAAAAGTCATAGCACCGAAAGATCACATAACTGAAAATCATATCATCGAAAATTTGATTCACAAAATCGAAAATCGTAAAATCGAAAAAAAAATCATATCATCGAAATATCATTAGGGGAGAGTGGGGTACATTTGATACGAATTTGTAAAATGTCGCCTAAAAACTTTATTTTTGTTACTAAATGTCCCAAATTATTTTTAGATCATACAAAGATGTTTTCTGCATAACATTATTGACGATTAAATCTTCTATTTATACTTGTTTTATGATAAATGTTTAATTGAAAATATGTCTTCCAAACATCAAATGTAGACCATTGTGGTGGTACATTTGACAGTAGTAGGGTCACATTTAACAGTTGGTATTCTTCAAAAAAAAAATCTCAATTCGTAAGAAAATCATTCATTTTAATTCATTTATTGTTAAATAATTCATTTAGTTTCATTTAATAAAATAATATAAAAATTATAAAAAATTAGTCTTTAATTTTATCACATTATCTGACTAGATAATTATTTAAATCTACATTAAAAATGTATTTTTTAGCTGATCGCGATGTTCCGGTGGATGAACCGGCATTGGAAGTTTGCCCTCGATATCACGTCGCAAAACCATGCTCACATCCTCGATAGCTAACTCTACGAACACCATTTCTGTACGAGATTTCGTTAAAAATCGTACTATGAGCGAAGTTACGACATTAATTTCTATAACTTCCCCAGTAAAATAAACATTTTGCTTGCTTTCAAATTTTACTGTAACAAAATCTCCAGTCCGAATAACGTCACCATCGCATAGTTTAGCCAGTTTAGTTAATTTTGTTTCGTCGGATTCAGAATTTGTGAATTCTTCAAATAAACAATCAGAATCATCTGAGTCCACAAGTAATAAATTTGTATCGGATTCTTTTTCGGAAGTTGATTCGAAATCTATTGCTTTCTTAATTTTTTTGAGTTTGGGCTCTTTCTTCTTAATAGTTTTTTGTTCCTTTGATTTCTTTTTATTTGCTAATTCTTCAATCCGGTCTTTTTCTGGCGTATTTGTCTAAATTCGTGATTTTCCCGTTCGAGTTGTTGTCGGCTTAAAATGAATTTTGGGAATTGGTCTTAACACTTCTGGTCTTAAACAGGCATTGATTCTGCTTCATGTGGCGGTAGCTCACTAACGAGAAGCGTTTTCGTCGTGCACAATAAAATCTTGTTCCGATAAATGCATTGAATTAAATGGCATAATTCCTGTTGAGCTAAAACCTTTTAAAATGTTTTCGGTTGAAAAAGCATTTTTAAAAGGTTCATCCGTTAATGAAGCCACGTCATAAATGGTAATCTTTTTTCCACAATTATTAACCATAAAATTATTAAATGCAACTTTTAAGTAGTTTTTAAATGGTCCAAATATAGACACATCTAATAGCTAAAGTCTATGGGAGGTATGTGGTGGAAAAGACAATAGAACAATGCCATTATCTCTACAATACAAAATAGAATCGTAGCTGCAATGTGATGAATGATTGTCCAAAAGTAACGAAATAGGATTTTGGTTACTACAGTTAACGTTCCTTTTGATGTGTTTTAAAATATCTAAAAATACTTCCACAACCATCCATCAGCTTTTTGTCGAGAATCCCACACATCCAGATGGCCCGCCGTTGATAAATGCTGCTTTGTTTCGTTGTCTGGGGAAAACATACCAGCTGCATTTATGAAGCCAACAAATGTGACAAGTGAACCACGCTCCTCTGAAACACACTGGGAAACCTGTTTAATACCTTTTTCGGATAGCACCTAGAAGAAATATAAAATGAAAACCCAACTCAAAAATATCAATAAATATTAAAAATAAAATAATTCAAAGATAAGACCTTTGGCACATCCATGACTGTTGTAATGCCAGTTTCATCAGTGTTGTATATGTCTTTCGGTTGGACATTATGTTTTTTCAAAACATATTCTAGATTGCTGAAAAAATCGCTAACAGCAGGTTGGTTGAACCCCGTTGACCTGGCCAAACTTGTTTTTTCTGGTTTCTTCATGAAATGGTGTTATTTCTTTTTATAAAACCGCGCAACCATTCAATCCCAGCTCGGTTATTATCATCCTAAGATGATGGATGTTTAATGTTGTTGGCCTTTACAAATTGGTAGACGAACTCACGAATTTTAGCATATGTAAGTCCGAACTGCAATCGACTGCATCTTTTAATATACAGTACCAATTCGTCTTCCTGCTCCTTGGCTAGTATTTGTTTTGCTGTATATTTTGATTGGTATTTTCTACCGGAGTTGACCAGAACTTCATCGTCACTGCTGTTTCCCGAATCTTCACCATTCCCAGTGTCAAAATTTTTAATTTTCTTTAATCGCATAACCAATTTTGTTCTGTTAATACCGATTTTCCGAGCTGCACTACTTCGCGTTTCTTTATTTCTGACAACATCACTTACTGCCTGTCTCATTGCTGTTTCGTCGATTAAATGTCGTTGTGTTTTACGTTTATAATTTTGCACCATTTTCTATAAATATTTATAGAAATAAAAAGTCAAATTTAATTTCATATAAAGGGGTACATTTGACGATTGTTGAATGTAGATCAGTGTGGCACATTTAACATCGTCAAATGTACCCCTGGGGCACATTTGACAACGTCAAATGTACCCCATTTCTCAGTGTCAAATGTGCCTCACAAGCATCTTTTTCCAAAAAATATTTGTCTTCTATTAACATTACACAATTTAATTAAACCGTTTTATTTAATATTTTTTCAATAGAGTTTACTGTAATTACACAAATATTGAACGAATTATCACTAAAAATAACTTTGAAATAGTCTTACAAACTTACCGTAAAATTTACAACAAAACACTAAAAAAATGAAAAGCACGTTTACCTCGTTCCACGATTACATTACGACTGAGAATTTTCGTGTATAATATCTCGTTTTAGAAAGGATAAATATATGGTAGATGTCAGTAAGTTTAGTTAAGAGGAAATATACGAATTGGCTGGTGTCAATTTGACCCCACCTGTCAAATGTACCTCACTCTCCCCTACATCGAAAATATTTTTAAAATTTTGAAATTTCAATCTTTGATTTTTGATTAATTTTTGGAATATTTTTAGAATTTTTATTTTGTTTTGATTTATGCAATATCCTTAGAATTTTGAAAATAGTTTCAATTTTTGATTTTGTAATATTCTCTTGAATATGTTTGAACTTTTGAAGAAATTTGAAATTTATGATTTTATTATAATTTTTAGAATCTTAGAAAAAGTTTGAATTTTTGATTTTGTTATAATTTTAGCAATATGTTTGGAATTTTAAAAAAAGTTTCAATTTTTGATTTTGTAATAATTTTTGGATTGTTCAGAATTTTGAAAAAGTTTAAATTTTTAATTTTATTATAATTTTTGAAATATTTTTAAATTTTGAAAAAAAATTAAAATTTTTGAGTTTATGATAATTTTTAAAAATTTTAGGATTTTTGAAAAAAGTTTGAATTGTTTATTTTGTAATATTCTCTTGAATATTTTTGAATTTTGAAGAAAGTTGGAATTTTGGAATCTAAAAATACAAACTCTGGTGGTTGGATTAAGCAAACAACACATAATGCTTCTCTGTGATGCTCAGGCTGCGAAGCAGGTTCTTCGTCTGATGTTGTTTCGCTGATATTTTTTTGATCAGTACCAGAGGGAGCATTTATGTTTGTAAGCAAATCTAATAGTTTCTTTCTGTACGACATTTTTTTTAAAAATGCCTCCACATTAGTGTCGTTACGTAGTTCTTGTTCCGCTGATTGAATTAATAAATCAGATTTGATGTAACTTTTTTTCGATTAACGGGTGTGCCTGATTGCATTGATTTAAAAAAATTCCAAATATTATAATAAAATCAAAAATTCCAACTTTCTTAAAAATCCAAAAATATTCAAGAGAATATTACAAAATAAACAATTCAAACTTTTTTCAAAAATCCTACAATTTTTAAAAATTATCATAAAATCAAAAATTTAGATTTTTTTCAAAATTTAAAAATAAATCAAAACTTTTTCAAAGTTTTCAAAAATTTTCAAAACTTTTTCAAAATTCTAAACAATCCAAAACTTATAATAAAATCAAAAATTAAACTTTTTTCAAAATTCTAAAAACCATCCAAAAATTAATCAAAAATCAAAGATTGAAATTTCAAAATTCTAAAAATATTGGCAAAATTCAAAAATTCAAAAAAAATCAAAAATTGAAACTTATTTTCCAACTGTTCCTGTTATTCAGAAGTCGTGGAATCACACAAAACGATTACAAAAGAAATATCTTTCTCATAATTCATTTTTGTAAAAACGACATTTAATCTGCAACAACTTGATATTTCCCGATTGTTCCTATAAGTTGGGAGGAGTTGAAACTGGATAGAAACATGTCCAATTTCATGTTCAAATACATTTTTAGTCATACAAATAATTACATACTTAATTTTATTTTTTTCCAAAAAATTAGGTTAAAAAATAAATGAAAATCATTCTTTTGACACACTTGACAGTGTTTTTGACACACTTACAAAACAATAATCATGGTTCTGGTCCCACATACCAATGCCAACCATCAAGATTTCTCCACATTCTATGGCTACTCGTAATCAGTTTAGAATGAACGACTTTTTAAGCCAAAAATATGCCAATTTTCGTGTTTTGACACACTTCATGATTTTTTGACGAACACTTGACACACACTTTCTTTCGCCAATTCAAATTTCGTCAATACAAAACATACCAAATGTTTAGGCATTTTCAAAAAATATCTATAAAACATGTGCATTTTCAAAAGATCAACCAAAAAAAATCCACAAATAAATGTACATTTTTAAACGAATCCAATTAACATATACTGCTGACATTTAACATTTTAATTTACAAAAGTTTTATCTGTGGGGAGAGTACACCCTGTTTTTCGATGATATGATTTTTCGATGTAATGATTTATTCATTGCACCGAATATTTTCGATGTAATGATATTTCGATGATATGATTTTTTTTTCGATCTTACGATTTTCGATGATATGATTTTTCGATTTTGTGAATCAAATTTTCCATGATATGATTTTCGGCGATGTGATTTTACGAAGCTATGACTTTTCGACGTAATGAATCTTCGGTGTTATGATTTTCGATGTTGCGATTTTCGGTTGTGTGATTTTTCGACAGTATGATTTTTATTTTTCAATTTATTGCTTTTTTTTCGATGTAACGATTTTCGATGGTATGATTTTTCGATGGTATGACACGATCCGATTCCATTTAGGCTTTTCTTGATGACTGTGTATTTTTGTTTTCATTTTGAATATCTTTATCTTATTTTGCACGTGTTCTGCTAGTTTGTCCTATGTTCAATTTTGAACAACAAATGCACATTTAGAAACTTAACAGCTAAATGTAATTCATAAAATTCGAAAAATGATAATCAAGACTACAGTCAACAGTAAAATAAATCCAAAATGCCAACACAGAAATAGGATTTTTCGTGAAATTCATGACATATAGATAGAAAATCAAATCAAAAAGCTGATAAAATAAAAAATTTGAATCTAACCATTTTCAATTTTCTTGAAACTTTGGTAATCGTTAGTATAAGAGTTTTGACTCAAAATTTCGCTCAGTGGCTCGAAATTTGTTAAGAAATTTAGACCACCCTGTGTCAAAACTAGAAATAAAATGAAAATAATTGAAATCACAATTTAAATTTTTTTTTTTACCGAACGATTACCGAAGTTTCAAGAAAATCGGAAATGGTTGGGTTCACATCATCGATCCGAGTTTCAATCAGTAAGCATCCGGTGATTTATCTGCAATAAATTTATAATTATTTCGTTAGCGTTTTCACGAATTATTTAGATAAATTGGTTTCCATTGCAATAATTTTTTTTTATTAAAATAATAAAACATTTACATGTCCCATTTACAATATTTTGTAACGCATACTTTTGATTTTATTTGGTCATATCAAATTTAGTGACTTCGTTCTTTTGAGCCTTCTTTCAACAGTGGGCACATCAGTTAGCTGGCGTATTTCAACATTTTCATGTTTGCGAAGACGCGTGCATATTTTTTTATTTCATCATTCACGAACTCTATCTTTAGGTCTCAATGGAAGTCTACGTTTTTGATGTACCACGGGGCATTAATAATGCACCACAAAATTTTGTTTTGGAACGACTGGATAATTTTTGTGTTCGGTTTTCTTAGTACAGCCCCAGTTGGATACCATACGTCCACACTGGTTACAATATTTGACGATACATAGGTAGTTTGTCCTGTCATGCCTAGATACTTCGCTGCATTTGCATAAGTAACTTGTGTTCAGTTGATTTTCAGAAGTATTTGGCTTACTTTTTGATTGGTGAAGTTAACATGAGAGGATTTTGTTTCATTCAGCTTAATTCGCCATCTTTCTGTCATGAAGACCTAAAAAAAGTCGCCGATTGGGTTGACCAAAACCTGGTCCATTTCAACTCTACCAAAACACAGATGTTGATTGTTTCCAGATCAAAGACCGAGTTCCACCCGAATGGGTGAATGTAAAAACATTCGTTTATTGGGTGTCACAGTTTTAAATGACCTACTCTGGAACGATCATGTAATGGCGATGGCAAAAGGTGCGTCTAAAAAACTCGGCCTCCTAAATAGATGCAAAAATGTTTTCACTCCATACCAATTGCTTCGCATGTTTATAAGTCCTATATTCGTCCCTGTATGGAGTACTGTTGTCAAGTTTGGGGTGCTGCTTCTGTTTCCATCTTGGCCCTCTTGGACTCTGTTCAAAAGCGGGCTGTACGAATTGTGGGTGATCGATCTTTGACATCAAAACTGCGCGTTGTTTTTTTACAAATATCGTCATCAACAGTGCTCAGATGAAATCAGCAGCATCATGCCTCAAACTTATTCTTACCCCCGTTCCACTCGGCAATCGGCTGCCGCAACCAATCAAACGGTCGAGATCCCACGCTGTCATACTGGCAGATCGCAGAAAGACTTTTTTGTCCGAACTGCATACAAATGGAATAGTTTGCCGGAATCCATTGTATCAGGTGACTTCAATCCGCAGAGGTTTAAAAAAAGCGTTCATCAATACCTTGGAACGCAGGTTGTTGTGGGACCTAGGTCTCAAAAGGTATTTGTGTGTTGTTGTGACATATGTTCTAAACTCTAATTTAAAAAAAAAATTGTGGATCATATTAGTAGCGTATGACAGTTTGCTAGTTGCTTATTCTACGATTTTTCCGGTGGTCAAAATTGCGGTATAATCTGCAAAGATTGCAATAGTTGTTTTGCTTAGGCTAGGCTAGCCTTCTATATAGAAGGTATAACACCGGTCCGAGGAAGCTATCCTGCGGCCCTCCTGTATCAATCATTTTCAATGTGGAATAACTATTATCATATTTGACTCTAAAGTCGCCTTCATCCAAATAAGAGCTCTAAATTTCATAAAACTGTTTGGGCGAATCCCTATGTAATAATTTATTGCATTGCAATAATGAACATTTTTATGATGCAATTGAATTTATTTTTTTCATTTAAAATATTACTAACGTAAACTACCGGATTCTATTGGCGCTGTAAAATTTTATAAATTATATTTTGGATTTTTTTGATGGCTGTACATTTTTGTTTTCATTTTGAATATATGGTTTATAGATCTGTTAATTTTTATGTGATCTTTATTTTATTTTGCACGTGTTCTACCAGTCTGTCCTATATACAATTTTGGGAAATAATTGTAAATTTAGAGAAATTAGCAAAAACGTAAATGTAATTCATAAATAGTAAAAAAGAGAATCAAGACTGCCTTCAACAGTAAATCAAGTAAAATACACAGCTAAATTTAAAAATCACATAATATTAAAATTCCATCACACTTTTCCATTTTTTTCTCAAGATTTTGTTAATTAAATTCTATATTTATCAGAGACCTATCTAAAACATCATTAGAAGAGCTACCAACCCATGGGCTGCAAACATTAGAAATATTAAAAATACAAAATACACACTCACTTAAAACCATACCGTCTGTATACAATTTTAAGGTAAGTACAAGTAAATTGAAATTAAAAAATTTATTTCGACCTTGTCTGCACCATGACAAGTTATTATACATCATAATCTTACTTTTATGAATGAATAAATATCGTATACAAAATTAACGCTGTAAATCACACTTTGTTCGCAGAATTTACAATTTGCATGGTTAACACATCCATTTCATTGCTGTGCTTTCAAATTTCCATCGCAGCATGATCCCTCAATGCACAAGCAAAGAATTGAAGAATTACAAAATCTTCAAAAACAATGTATTGATAAAGGTTATAATGTACCACCGCTTCATTCAGCAACGTCTTTAGATCCATTTAATAATAATAATTCAAATGAAAACAAATCATTTGGCGAATCAAATATAAGAATGAAACGATGGTTCAAAGATTTAAAATATAATACAACAAACCAAAATGACGGGTAAACATTAATTAAGGTAAATACAAATTAAAAGTTGTAATCTTTATTTTATTTTCTAGAGATTTACATAGTTTAATCCTACAAAACGAAAAAAATGAAACAAATGATTTTTTTTATTCATCTGATGAAATGTCACCAATAACAGGAGCACCAATTCCAATCTCCATCGACGATACTTTTAATGTCGAAATGACGCTTCATAAAACATTTTTTAACGATATTGGTGAATTCCATGACTCAACAGCAGATGTCTCACCTAATGATTTACTGGAAGCCGTTTGCGGTAACCTTACTCAAAAATAGTAAATAAATCGTTTGTTTGAAAATCGCTTTCATCAATAAAATAAATGATATTATTTTAGCACAATTGACGTGGCCTGTTTTCCAATACCTGATGCTTTAAATCCATGTGAAGATGTTATGGGCTCAAATTGGTTACGAGTATCAGTCTGGATTGTTGTTTTACTAGCGGTTTTCGGGAATGCAGCAGTTTTGATTGTTCTATTTTCAAACCTGTGAATAAATAAAAAGACTAAAATGTTTATTCAATAATTAACTGTCGGATCTATATTTACAGATCAGATGTCACAGTACCAAAATTTTTAATGAGTAATTTAGCACTGGCTGATTTTTGTATGGGATTATATTTGCTTCTTATAGCTTCAATCGATGTTCATTCAATTGGTGAATATTTTAATGTGGCATACGATTGGCAATATGGCAAGTAACATTAAATATTTTACACAATCGAGTCTTGATGCATAAAATTTAATTTCTAACGACGCTAGGATCCGGATGTAAGGCTGCTGGATTTTTAACAGTCTTTGCTGGACATTTATCTATATTCACATTAACGATAATAACGTTAGAAAGATGGTTTGCAATCACATACGCCATGTATCTAAACAAGCGATTAAGATTAAAATCAGCAGGAATTATAATGGTTTTTGGATGGATTTACTCAATAGTAATGGCTTTATTACCGCTAATTGGCGTTAGTAATTATTCTTCCACGAGGTTTACAATAAAACAATTAAATAATTTCCCATTCATTTTGTAAATTTTTTTTTATAAACTTTTAGTATTTGTTTGCCGATGGAGACACGTGATAGATTAGATATTTCTTATCTTGTCACAATATTAGCTTTAAATGGACTCGCATTTTTTATCATATTAATTTGCTATGCTCAAATATACTATTCATTAGGAAAAGAAACAAGGCAAGCTGCAAAGCATGCACGTCATGGAGAAATGACAATAGCTAAAAAAATGGCATTATTGGTAAGTTCCAAAGTTCTAAAAAAAAATAAAAAAAAAAATACAAATATGTATATTCCTTTCTTTTGTACGTAAAATCCTGTGTCTATGACTACGATTTCGTTTTCTATGCTTGAGAAATTACAACACGATATTTTATTTTTAGGTTTTTACCAATTTTGCATGTTGGGCGCCAATTGCCTTTTTTGGATTAACAGCTCTTGCTGGCTATCCTTTGATAGATGTTGCAAAATCAAAAATTCTTCTAGTATTTTTTTACCCTTTAAATTCATGTGCGAATCCATATTTATATGCTATTTTAACCGCACAATACCGAAGAGATTTATTTATACTGTTGTCGAAGTAAGTGTATTATGTTCTATTTTTTTTATTCACTTTAATTGAATAATAAATTTAGGTATGGTCTTTGTATACAACGAGCACAACAATACAAGATGACATATTCTGCTCCAGCAACTAATATGACCAACCCAATGCCGTTGATTGAAAGAAATTCTTTATCCGAACGGCGAACTTCACAACCTAATCGGAATAACGATGAAACTAATGAAGCGTTCGTGTGATGTTCAAGTCAAGTAATCGGTCATCAGTTAATTATATTGAAGAAAACACAATATTTGAAATTGGAAAAATTGTAATGCGCATTTAACAATTGGTTAAAATATCTTTTAGTGCAATTTTTTAAAATTAGAAAATTGATATTGATACATTAATCGCATTTTCACATAAATTCCATATTTCAATTTCTAATGTATTTTTTGACATCTTTAATGTTTGGAGCCATTGACCCTATTACAAATTAGCACTATTTTGCACTAATTTTATTAGAGAGTTTTGTAAGATTGTAAGGTAAATAAATTACAGTGATATTTGTGTTCTAAACATACTAAATTATTATTATTTGTAAAGAAATATTGTAAATTAAAAAGTATGAGTTAATGTAAAGCAAATAAATTATTTTTGTGCTTTTTGGATTTTTTTGGAGTTGCCTAATTTACAGCATAAAAAAGAAAAACCGGAAGCAATAGTTATAGAGCAAGAGCAAATAGAGAGAGGAGAAATAGAAGAAGAAGAAAAAGGACAGAGTCAGAGAGAGGACTAGGGAGAGGAAGGAGGATAAGAAAAGGGAGAGAGAGGGAGAAAGAGGGAGAAGAAGAGCGAGAGGGAGAGCAAAAGCGAGAGGAAGAGCAAGAACGAGAGGGAAAGGGGAGAGAGAGAGCTAGAGCGAGAGCGACAAGGAAGGAAAGGGAGAGGGAGCGGGAGAGAGATACGGAGAAGAAGAGGGAGAGGAAGTGGGACAGAGAGAGGGAGAGGCAGAGGGAGAGGGAAAGGGAAGAGAGGGAGAGAGAAAACTTTGATTGAGAATCAAACCTGCTTGTATAGATAATCTAATATATTTCAACTTACTTTTGTTTCTGCACCATCTCTCTGCTCCTAATTCTTGTTGAAATTATTCATTCCCTATTTATATATCAGCAGCCATATCTGTCGGTTTGGTTTTACATTCCTCACAATAGTTCTTATTTTTTTTTTTTTTAAGGCGTTCATGCTCCATGTAGGAGCGTTGCCAGGCAAATCAGCTTTGAATATTCACCACGGTCATTCCCAACAGCGACATAATTACCATGGCAGCTGATTTTTTTAAGGTCGTTTATTACGTCGGTCTCCCATTGTAGTCGTGGTCTACCTCGCGGTCGCCTCTCCCTGGAGTACTAACGTACATTTTTCTAATCATTTCAGACTGTGAATCGGCTCGTAGAACATGCCCAAACCAAGCAATCCTATTAGAACGGATACAACCTATTATATCAGGACCATCAAGAACGTCTCTGATCTCAAAGTTATACCGGGTTCTATACTCTCCATCGTCTGTCTTAAGTGGACCAAAAATGTAGCGTAGGATCGTACGCTCAAATACAAATAAATGCGATTCGTCATTTTGTGTAAGGGTCCACGTTTGTGACCCATACATCACAATCGGTCTAATCAATGTCTTGTGTAACTTGAGCTTGGTGTTAGTTGAAACATACGGTGATCCAAGGAGAGGTTTAATTGAGTAGAAAGTTCGATTACCTGCAGCGATTCGACCGTTCATATCTGCTGTGAAGTTACGCGATTGATGTTTCTTATTTCTTAAGCTTTCAATCTCCTCACACTGTCTCTTCCACCATTCTCGCTTCGTTCGTCTACATAGCTTTGTAACGGCTTGTCTTGCCAGTTTATAGTTCTCCATCGTGGACCTGGTGTTGCGTCCTTGCAGACACTTCAGATAGCAATCTCTTTTGTATTGAATAGCGTCAAAGCATGCTTGATCCATCCATGGCTTCTGGAGTGGTTCTGTGGTCGTCCAAGTATTCCCTCAGCAGCGCTTAAAACAGCATCTTTGAGCAAATACCATGACTTATCGGCGTCTCCATTAATGATTTCTGATGTTTCGGCAATATGATTTTGATATCTCTCTTCCGTTTCAGCATTCTTTAATGATGAGATGTTAAAACATTTCCGTTGTTTGAATTTTGGAATGCCTGGATTTGGGAAGTGGAACCTTATCGTAGTACCTACATACAAGGAAGTGGTCACTTCCAATGTATGCACCTCTAAAGAATAGCACATCCAGAATGCTCGAAAAGAAACGCACTGTTACTAGAACGTGATCGATTTGATTTCGAGTGTTTCCATTCGGTGAGACCCAAGTCTGCTTATAAATCGATCGATGCGGAAAGAACGTACTGGCAATTCTCAAATTATTTGATAATGCAAACTCAGTCATTCTCTCACAGGCCAACAGAATAACGGAAAAAGATATGGCTTACGTGTTGTTGTCGGTAACAGGTCAGAATTTTTTTTAATCTCTGGGGTAGGGTACTCACATAATGGACATGCCGAGTCCACTCGCCCGGCACCTGGGGACTGGAGTTATGCAACAAAGTGTGCTGGAATTTTTGTTTTGCTTCCTTGTAAGCGATATAACTCGTAAATGGTGCACTTTAGGATATTGGTGCCATGGAACTTTTTTGTTCCTTAAATATTTTTCTATAATTTAAAATAAAAAAACAAACAAAAAAAATTTGTTTTGTTGCTAATTTTTGCGAAAAATTGAGAAAAAATGTCTAAAAATCGATATTTTTCAATTGAATTTAGTTGTCTGCAAATAATATTTATAACCTAATTGAGCCCTTTATCTTATAGCTGAAACCTCAACAAAAAAAGTAAGCTTCAGAACGTTTCATTCGGCCTGATAGTTTTTGCACAATTCCATTTTGCACTTAATGCCCCTAAAAAAGTTGTTAAATTTGGGCAGGCCGCAAGGTCTGAGTTTTCATCCAATTGCAATCTGCTTGACTGGAATTGAAATAATGTATGGTCAGCTTTAAATAGCATTTGTGTGGCCTATACCCATATTCAATATTAACAACAATTACAGTGGTTTGAAAAACCCGCGAAAATTCCTTAGTTGCAAAATTAAATTTCTCAACGAATTTTCCACTTAACGAGATGCGGTTTTAAAACTTGCAAATTCCTTAGAAAACCGAAGATTTAACAAGAAACCTCTCTAACATGATTTGGACCGAGTTATGGCCCAGTTTGTATTTGAAACCACGATTGTGACATTGATTTTGTATACCATACATCGACAGGAACCGAGAATTTCCCTCCAAAATGAGTGTTGTGCTCACAAGATGCTGGGTCTGTGCCTACCCAACACGCGATTGGTTACTCTGACTCCTGCTTGTAACGTACTCTATGAAAAAATAAAACGTACTGTATAGTATACGTAAAACGCACTTAGCGACACGATGTATAATTGAGAATTATTGTAATGACAAATAAATTTAATGAAAAAGTAATGAACTACTTATGTGCAATCATGTCCCAAATCATGTTAGAGAGGTCTATTTTCTAAAATCTGAGGTTTTCTAAGCACTTTGCAAATTTAAAAAAATTTTAAGAAATTTAATTTTGCAACTAAGGAATTTTCCCGGTTTTTTGAACCACTGTAATTGTTGTTAATATTGAATATGGGTATAGAAAACATAAATGCTATTTAAAGCTGACACTACACCCTTTCAATTCCAGTCAAGCAGATTGCGATCGGATGAAAACTCAGACCTTGCGGCCTGCCCAAATTTAACAACTTTTTTAGGGGCATTAAGTGCAAAATGGAATTGTGCAAAAACTATCAAGCCGAATGAATCGTTCTGAAGCTTACTTTTTTTGTTGAGGTTTCAACTACAAGATAGATGGGTCAATTATGTTTTAAACAATTATTTGTAAATAACTAAATTCAATTGAAAAATATCGATTTTTAGACATTTTTTCGCAATTTTTGGCAAAAATTTGCAACAAAACAAATTCTTTTTGTTTGTTTTTTTATTTTAAATTATAGAAAAACATTTAAGGAACAAAAAAGTTCCATGGCACCAGTATCCTAAAGTGCACCATTTACGAGTTATATCGCTTACAAGGAAGCAAAAAAAAATTTCCAGCACACTTTGTTGCATAACTCCAGTCCCCAGGTGCCGGGCGAGTGGACTCGGCATGTCCATTATGTGAGTACCCTACTCCAGAGATTAAAAAAATTTCTGACCTGTTACCGACAACAACACGTACAATCCGTAATTCTATTGGCCTATCACCATTATCATTCGAATTCAAATGCAGGCTGTTGGGACCCACCACATTTTCCATAAGAGATATCTCTTCCAACCTGTCCATTAAAGTCACCAAGAACCATAATGAAGTCGCGTGTTGGGGTTTGTTTCATAACCTCTTCCAGTGCTATGTAGAAATTATCCTTCTCGTCGACGGTCTTAGCTTCAGTAGGTGCATGCACGGCAATAAGAGAAATATTGTTATATGTACCGCGTACACGTAGGTAGCAGATCCTTTCACTGACCGGGATGAATTTCATCACAGCTTTTTGTATGTGTGCTGGCGTGCACCAACAAGAAAGCCAGTTCCAAATTCTCATCGAAAAGGATGACCACTACAGTATAGAGAGTGACTATTCAAATCTTGTTTTCATATTATCGGCTGTCTAATCTCTTTCAGACCAATAATATCCATCGTATACCTCTCAGCCTCTGTTTCTAGACTTATAAGAGCATCAGGAGCGCTCAGGCTGCGCACATTCCACGTTCCGATTCGGTAGTCTGGTCCTTTTTCAGGTCCAGGTAAGATTCTCTTTTTAACTCCGGGTCTGTTATTCTGTTTCTGATTTCCAAATTTAACAAAGTTTTTTTTTCGGGGTTAGGGTGTTAACCTTAGGCACAACCCAAATTTTCGTGAATGGGTTCGTTCTTCATATTAAGGTCACTGGAAACAACCTTTTTACACGTTTATATAGCGAGCCGTTTGATTCAAGACAGACGCCCGCTCCAAGCCTCCCCTGACATGGAGAACAGACGTTTGAGTCGCATTGATTGTAAGGCGCCAATTCGCCATGATGTAGCGTCATTGACTAAGCAGATTTTATTTGTCTCCAATACACCAACATAATTCTGTCAGCATTACCCAGGCAGCACGGCGTGGACGTCGAATTTCGGATTTCGCTACCCTGGGTAATGTGAAAACATTATTTTATAGTTTCCAATATTTTATTTTAGAAAAAATATATCAAAATTCGAACAAAAATTACACTGTGAAAACTATTTGGAAAAAAAAATTAACTGTGAAAAGCGCAATCCAATAACAAAATATTGAATTAAAAAATCCCTTAGAAAACGCGCGCATGTCGTAAAGCTTTAGACACCGAGAACTTTTGTTTAAAGTTGTTTGTTGCAGAGAATGACCAATGAGAAAACGACCATTCGACGCTCCGACTTTTTGTTTTCTAAATCGAGATTCATACAGCAACAAAAAATTTATACAAAACACACATTTCTTTTATTAATTAAAACTTAAATCAATATAAACTTTTAAGAACAAAAAATTTTATCTTATAACTTTTGATTTGTATTCATAGTGTAATTTATCATGAGAAACACGTCTTACTGTTGTGATATAGTTTTTAACGATATCGTTTAAATCAATGTAACACTGTAATTGAAATAAAAATAAAATTAAAGAATTAATTTAATATTAAATATTCAGGTACCTGTTCATATTCCTGATCTTCGTTGTCATAATTAAGTTTTAGACCATATAGAAGTAAATCAATTGTGTTAATAGGAAAGCAAAGAGATGGTAATGTAGAATTTAATGTATTCTTTATCCCAAAGTATTCAATTCCTCCTTCCAACATAGCTCGAATATATTCTTTAGCTAACTGTGTTGCCTCAATTAATCTTCCATTGCTCACAAATAATGTTAGCAATTCGGGAGTGTTGGCAACCTGAAATAATGATAGTAGTAAAATATTAGTCGAAATCATCAATTACATAAAATGAATTCCATACCTTATACGATTGATACAACCATTCCGGTAAGAACGCTCCAGACGTTAATATTTTTTTTGTAATTGCCTTATGTAAAGTTGTTGAATTTTCTAATTCGTAATTAAACAACAAATGTTTCAATAAATTCCATGTGGTTTCAATGGCATCTTCTCGAGTTGGTAGCTCTGTTATATCGTTTTCTGTAAGCCATTTCCAGGGTTCATGTGAATCCTGTTGCGATGCATTCACACATGCAATAGTTAAGCTTTCTAAAACAGGAGAAATATTTAAATCAAACGCTTTTGATAGTCTTGCAGCTGAAGAATATAAGTTCAAACTCGATAGAATAGCTATAAGCTCCTCAGCACCAACTTGTAAAAACGACTCAATATCATCTTTATATTTTGCTACCAAAAGAACCGATTCAGTTTGTAACAGTTCTTTCTTCAAATCTTTTATTTCCAGAACAATAACTTTCTCGTTCAACGTGAGTTGATCGTCTTCCATTTGATGTTCATCGTTGATTACAGGTTTTGCGATCCACGCATATTTCGTATCAACCAAATTCAATGCGTTTATGGAAGCTAATAGGGAATGATATCTTGATTCCATTGCTTTCACAGAGACACATTCATGAAAATATCTCATTGCTTTTTCGTACATGATTGATGAAGCTTTACGCATATTTCCTTTTGTTATGTGAAATGAATACAAAAAATCGTAATGATAGTTATCTTCAACCACCGAAGCACGGGCTCTAGATTCAATAATAATTTCCAACTCATCTTGTAATCCAATATACGGGAAATTCATTAATAAATCAAGACGAAGTTCTTGAAACAAGTTAACCACTAGTTGAGACAAACAATCTTTCCTTCGCAATGGTTCCACATTATGTATTAAGGAATCATATGCTTCTTCATAATGTCCCAATTCTAAATGATTCGAAAATACAATTGATTGAAACATAGCTAATTTTAAATCTTGTGTATTTAAAATATTAATCGCTGCATTGGCCATCATAATAACACAATCCAAGGCATTATATTGCTCAAATAATTGTATAACTTTTAAATAATATTCAGCGATGGCGTCATTTGAAACTAAATTATGTTCGTTTTTTTGCAATATTTTTTCAATCAAAAATTGTTCCGTTAAAACACCCCGATCAGCTTGCATAAATAAGTTCAAAGCTTTCTTTCGTTCACCATTATCAAGAAGTGATACGGCCAGTATAAAATCCCCTTTAAAGTAATTTAAAAAAATATCTATGATTTATTTTATTTAAATAAAAAATTAAAAATAATTACTGGAAGAATTATTCCATTCACACCAACTGTTCAGCAGTCTAACATACTCTTGTATCAATACATGTTGACAACTGCCGATTAACCACTCACCGAATACAAAATTTCCAGAAACTGCCCAGCTGAAAATTTAACATCCAATTGATTAAAAGATTATTTTGTAAAACACAAATAATAAAACTTACACTTGCTGTCCTATTATATTAATTAGTGGTAACAGTGTATATTGCCAATGCAACTCCTGACATTGTTGATATGGTCCGGCAGCAAACAATCCTAAACTGATTTGAGCACCTGTACCCCGTAAAAATAGTTCTAACAACGACATAGAATGCTGAACACGTGATATATGATTTCGAGAATCTGAGAGTTGCAATATATTTAAACGTTGCATACTTATTTCTCTGCACGAAAAGAAATAGTCAAACATAAAAACGTTACGTCTAGAAACGATTATACTTACAAAGCAGCAGCTGTAGATGTTGAATTAACAGAAGTTTCGCACAACCAAACTATTACATAATATGCTTGCACAAATAAAATCGTCTCTGACATTGATCTCGATCTAATCATTTCCATTTGAGTTGATGAAATTTTAAAGACATCGATCAACAACATTTGTAGAATTAAAATATTTCTACTCAACGAATATCTTACTAAAACGGTTTGCCGAAGTGTTTCTGATAGAAACGATATCCCACAATTACTTCCAAATAGTTGACCAAGCGAAAGAAGTGATGATGAATATCTTGAAAGTTCTAGATACAAAAAAAATATACATTTTAAAAACATAAAGACTGAGGCAGAAAAAACGTTAACATTGAAAAACTGACATAACTGTTACACCCTTTATTTTTATCAATAAATTTGAATGCAGTTATATTTGCAACACTTGTCTCATTATGTCATCCAATTTTTGTTTTTGTACGACCGAGTATGACCTGGCCAGGAGTTTTATGTTTCTCGTGGACGAGGAAAGGTACCCAAAGAATTCCGGACCAAAAAGATGATGAAGTTCCCCAAAAAAACTTTTTGTTTGGCAGGCAATCTGCAGCTGTGGAGAGAGAAACGAATCTTTTGTGACATCTGGACCTATAAATTCTGAAATTTACATAAAGGAATGTCTCCAAAATAGATTGTTGCCTTTTCTGAGACAACACAATGCATCTACTTTCTTTTGGCCGGAGTTAGCCTCGTGTCACTATAGCAAGGCGACCATGAACTGGTATGAAGACAACAACATCGGTTTAGTGCCAAGAGAGGCAAACCCACCAAATTGCCCAGAACTCCGGCCTATCGAACGCTACTGGGCTTTGGTCAAAAGAAACTTGAAGCTAACAAACAAGGAAGCAAAAACCATTGCAAATTTCAGGAAAATGTAGATCGCGGTGACCAAAAAAGTCTCGAATAGCACCATAAAATCCATGATGTTGGGAATTCCAGAAAAAATCAAGCTATTTTGTGTTAATAAATCTAATTAAAATAATATTAATTGTGGATTATTCGGTAATAAAATACGTATCCGAAAGAGAGAACTTTTTTTAAATTGGCCCAGCGGTTGAAAGTTATCGCAGTTTTTCAATGTTAACGTTTTTTCTGCCTCAGTTTTTATTACAAGTTCAACATCGGCCGTTATTCCGACTAATTTTGCTTTTCTTGTAAGGTGAGGCGACTATGTAGTAATAATTTAAAAAAAAAATAGTCATATCATGTTCTAGAACTGAAAACCTTTTTGAAAAGAGCCAACAGTCTCTTTAATGGTATTTTTTTTCCAGAAATCTTCTATCGGTTGATGATGCCTGAGGGACCAAAAACGAATAGAAGCTCTAGGGAACTACACTGTTAGGTCAAAAATAGTGCAACAATGCTCTAGGTTCTTGAATTATCTTGGGCTAAAAAAACTAATGAGTTAGCAAAGAGCTCCTCAGACAGAATCATAGACCCAGACCCAGAAATTGCTGACGTAATAGTGTAGTTGCGCACAGTTTTAAGACCAGTCTGGCTATCAATAAAATAATTGATGCCCTTGCCAGACAACTTAAAATCTGTTACTCGCTTCGATGCTACATTTTGTATGAGAGATCCATCTATGTAGATGTCCAACGTGTTGGTCGCACTGTCAAATAGCAAATCAGCAACAGACCGGTACTCTATCGTTGAAAGTACAACGTTATGCTGCCTTCGAACGGCAGTCTGAAGTAGTGAGTCATTAGTCAGCATGAAAAAATCTGACAAGTGTTCTTCCAAATCCCTGCATAGTTCTTGATGACTTTCCGTACAGTCCTTGGAAGTTCCCGGGACTTCGAGCCTTTTTTTTAGTCTAAAGAGTTTTCGTTTTTACAAATAGGCGTTGTCCTGAAAGACTTGAGATACATAAGCAACCAAGCTTTTGTACCGCCTCCAGTTTTTTAATCGCATTCCCAACAGAAGTTCTCGAGATCCATGCAAGGGCTAATAGCTGACAATGGGTCTGACAACTACATTATACAGTCAGTAGACCCTGTTATAGGTCAGCTCCCTGTCCCCGCTAAAATCTCCTCTGCACTGCTACAGAACTTGAGTTGCGTTTGGCCATTTGGTTTCGATATGAACAGCCGTGAGTAACACCAAGGTACTTCACACTATATTTTTTTTTTGAATAAAAAGTGTTGTGTTATAGGGTTTGCAATATCTGTCACAACAACACATAAATACCTTTTAAGACGTAAGTCCCACAACAACTTGCGCTTTAAGGTGTTGATGAACGCATTTTTTTAAACCTCTGCGGATTGAAACCACCTGAGACTATGGATTCCAGCAACTATTTCATTTGTATGCAGTTCGGACAAAGAAGTCTTTCTGCGATCAACCAGTATGACAGCGCGGGATCTCGACCGTTTCACTGGTTGCGGCAGCCGATTCCACTCGGCGAACGGGGGAAAAAATAAGTTTGACGCATGGTGCTGCTGATTTCATCTAAGCACTGTTGATGACGATATTTGTTAAAAACAAAGAGGTCAGCAACAGTGCGACGATGTTGTAGGGAATCAAGTTTTGATGTCAAATCTCGATCACCTCTCGATCATTCTAGACGCGCTTTTTGTCATCGCCATTACATGATCGTTCCAGAGTGGGTCATTTGAAACTGTGACACCCAATAAACGAATGTTTTTACAGGCACCACCTATTGGTTCATCACAGACACTGAAAAAAATATCTTTGGGGAACTTGGTCTTTGATCTGGAAACAATCAACAGCTGTGTTTTGGTAGAGTTGAAATTAACCATGTTTTGGTCACGCCAATCGGCGACTTTGCTTACGTCTTGATTCACGTTTATGGCAGCGTCTCTCCGGGCGGGGTTAATTCGTTCGTGCATTTTACCTTTTGAAGGAAGGGGCTCGAACGACATGCGCAGAGTACTATCATCTGCAAAACTATTTATCGGGTTGCTGGTCATTTTCAGCAATTCGTTGATATAAATCAAAAATAGGGTTGGGGACAATACTGAGCCTTGAAGTAGACCAGCGTTAATTAGTTTAGACTCAGACGAAAATCCGTCTAAGGAGACCGAAATGTATCGGCTGGATAAAAAATTTTGAATCAGCTTCACAACATTGGGATGAAAACCATACGCAACGAGCTTGTTGATTAAGTTGGCATGCCAGACTCGATCGAATGCCTTGGAGATGTCTAAAGCGATAACATATGTTTCACCACCTTTATCAAGTATGCTGTTCCAACAATGCGCTACATAGTTTAATAGATCGGTAGTTGATCTTTTGTTTCAAAAACCGTATTGGCTGTCGGATATTAAATGATTTACTTCCAGAAATTTTGAAATGTGTGTATTAATATAATGCTCGAAGACTTTGGATAGGACTGATAGTATGCTATTGGCCTATAATTTGAGATGTCGGACTTTGGTGCCTTTTTTGGGACGGGCTGGACATTTTCCAACTTCCAGCACGAGGGAAATATACCAGATTTGTAGGATTGGTAGAATATCTTAGTCAAAGTTGGTGCAAGTTTTTTAGAAAAGGTTTTTAAAATAATGGGTGGAATGTTGTCCATTCCTGAGGCTTTGTTGATGTTTAACCCCTTTAAAAGTTTAGCGACTATTTTGGGTTTGAAGTGGAGTTCATTCATTTTAACTCCTGAAGACTGGATTTGGAGTATTTCTTTAGGAGTTTCCAAAACAGTGGAGTTCAGAGCAAAGCGTTCAGCGAACAAGTTAGCTTTTCTTACGGGGTCATTGACGATTGAATAACCATCAATAATAGGAGGAATAGAAGATTTTGTACCAGAATTTGAAGAATTAATAGCAATGTAGAAACTCTTGTCAGAAATAGACATAGACGTAAGTTTTGAAGCTTTCGCTCTGTCAATTTCAGACTTTTCGTTTGAGATAATCTGGTTAGATATTTTGTTGGCCTTTAGATATTGGGATCGATGAGTGGGAGTTTTGTTATGAATCCATATATTAAATGATCTACGTTTGTTTCTAAGTGCCGCTTTGGCAGCTTTCGAATACAAGTATTTTGTTTTGGTTTTACTATGGAAAAGGGAACGAATTTATTGATAGCAAATTGGATGGTTTCTGTAAAGTTTTGAGCAGAAACATTTACATTGTCAGTGTAAAAACAATGACGGTTGAAAGGGAAAACATGGAAGAAATTTTGAAAACCACTCTTATCCACTTTTGAGTAGTAAAATATTTTACGGGGTTTGGGAGCTGTAGTTTTAACTAAATCAGTTTTGATAACTGATGAAATTAAATAATGATCAGAATTTCCAATACTACCTTTCGCGACATAGATACTCGTAATATGTTACATTGCGGTAAGATAGAGATCTAAAAGAAAACTATTATCACCGCCATTGCGGGGAGTGAAAGTAGGATTTTTAACAATTTGGGATATACCTTGAGACGCCGCAAAAATTTCTGCCAGTTTTCCACTATTGTCGACATCGTCTGTCGATTTGGAGAATTCCAACCATGATTTGTTGTGGACGTTAAAGTCACCGGTAACGATAACCTCACAATTAGGGGACTTTGATCTAATCTCGTCCACAATTTTTGTCAGTAAATTAAAAAAGTTTGGGTTACGTTTGTTGGGGGACCGGTATAAAACTGTTGTAAAAAAAGTCATTTCTGGAAGACAAATCTTTAAAACCATCACCGTGTAGTTCAAAATTTGGAAAACGTATATACGCAACACTCTCATGAATGAATGCGCATACACCCTGATGGATTATAACATACGAGCTGATTCAAGCCTATATTGAGAATTAAGCGATTCCATAAAGAAAAAATTTTCAGAAACTTTTGTTTCTGTAAGGAATAGAATGTTCGGTTTGTCGTGCTCAAGATTATGTTGCACGTGTTCATGGTTAGCGTTCAATCCGCATATGTTTTGAACATGTATTTTAAAATTTATTTTTGATTCATATATATGTGTTGTCCCTGCAAATACCGTGGACATGCCGCTTTATGGGCGGGTGGATTGCGCATATTTGCTTTACCACTTGCAGACTTATATCGTTTCTGTTGTATGTGTGTATCCATATATGCAGGGCCGTAGAGAGGAAAACAGGGCCCGGGGGGAAATGAAAGACGGGCCCTCTTTACATTTATGTTATTTTATTAACCAATTAAATTATAATATCACTAAAATTAAAATGTTGGATTTTGTTTAAAAACAATTTTATAAGAGTGTTAAATATAGACAGGCGAATTCATCGTGATAGGATAGAGAAAATAAAAATAAAATAAGACAAAGAGCAAATTTGATTTAAATATTTGCAGAGAAAAAACAAAAATGAGGTTGCTAATAATCCAGCTACGCTGTCTTCCTCAATGAATAGTTCACACATAGTTATATGAAGGCTCGATTCTTCGAGCAAGCAATAACGTAATATCGTCAAGAGAATACTTCATAGCTAAGATTGAGGGTGCTACGCTTGGCTGAATAGAGTTCACCCGCTAGCACCCCTAAGCTATCACCTTAGCTAGTGATATCTCATTATTTTCACTGCTATTGCCAGTGATATATGTGATATCTCACGTGAACTCGTATGTCAAAAGCGAATTTTGTGAGTTGTTCTTACTTTTTTTATAACAATTGAGGTTAAAAGCTCACGCTTTGGTTGATACAAAAACATCTATAATGTCACCGAAAACTTGTAGAGTTCTTGGTTCTACATCCCTGTCCTAATAATTGTAGTAATAAATATATGTGTGTGTACGTGTAAAGATAAGCAAGAGAAATAAAATATAGATCATCTCTTAATAACTTTACATTAATGTTAGAATATTAAATTGTCTATTATGTAAAAATGATAATATTATATATAATTGATTTTAATCTCAACCTGATCAGTCATAATTAAAAGTGAGCCAATAAATATTAATTATATATTGTGCATCGTTGAAAATAAATGTTCACTAAAATTAAATTGTTAAATATAGATTTATTCATAATATATACTGAAAGTGAATATAAAGTTAAACAAAATATAGTGTTTAGACTATTATTAAATCTATATATTGGTGACCCCGATATTTGAACTACAAAATAAAACAACGGATTACAATTATACTGTTTTCTACTGTATATATATAATACTGTGGATCAGTGGATATATAATACCTATATATAGTGGATATATAATACTGTTTCCACCTGATACCGTTTCCTGATAAAATAAATAGTTTTAACAACAGCAGACTATAATACTGGATTTTAAAACAACTTTTCAACGGTTAATACAATAGCGGATAAAAATTCTATAAACCAACGTTGAAGATTTGCCACCTGCTGTGCTGTACAAGATTGTCATTGGGAACCTGGTACGTTTAAGCTGTTAAAAAAAGCGTACCAGGACAAATGGTATGTACAATTTAAATTCATTAAAACCTTACAATAAAAGAAACATATTAAGTAACATCGACATTTTTCATTTATTTATGGTGCACAACAATTATCGAGATTAAACAAAATAATTATTTAACTTTGGAAAAAATTTCTTGCAATAAAATCAACTTAAACAATCAAGATCAACTTCAAACATATGTGTAATTGTGTTTACTGCAACTGTAAACTGCGTGGGATTAGCCGCATCACAACCAGCATTAAAATAATCGTAGCTTTAATTATTATATCAATGTACAGGTGAGTCTATATTTTTTTTATTCTTTTGCCATTAATATCTACCACACACACACTGCTAAATTAATTGAAAAATTTAAAATAAGATTCATTTTTTTTTATTGATCGTTTGATAATTATCTATTTTGATTTGCATAATATTTTTGAAAGTTGTTTAAGAATAATAAGGATACATTTTGCTTATGATATTTTTTGATTTTATTAGCAACTATGCCAAAACAAACAAACTTAGGACAAGAATTTGATTCAACTCAAAACGTTGACTTGCATAAAATCAAACCGTGGCGTAGTAAAAAAAAAATTTTTTGGTACCAATTCATTTTTTTCTTCCTCCGAAGTTAGTAATTTTACTAACTTAGTATATATACATGGGACCTTTCATTTTTGGTCAACTTTGAGCTATGGCTCAAACAAACCATGCTTTGCATTTTTTTTTTCTAAAACCCCAGGTCAAATCCTTAAATTTTGATAGTGTTATTCCTCAACGGAAAAACACAAACATCAACAGGATTTTTCGCCATTTTCATCTGGCTAATTTCGCAAAAAATATTTTTGATGGTGTTTGATGACAATCATGTAAATACCATCAAAGTAGCATCTTACAAAATTTTTTTAACTCAACTGACTGATACTATCACCCCTTTAAATTTTCCCTACATTCAACAATTTGTCGGAATATTCTATTCCAAGTAAGACAAATTGTCCATAACTTATTGCCAGACTCACTTGGCCTCTTCATCCAATCATACACTGGGCCAGACTCACTTGGCCTTTTCAAGCATTGATCCACTTACCAGACTCACTTGGTAGGATCAACATTTTCTATGATTTGTTTTTGTCACACGTGTCTTAGCTTCAGCAACCCCGCTGGCTAATTCTATGAACGCTTTAAAGTTCATATCACACGCTTCGGCAACTTTTTAAGGTGAAGATTATATAGTCAAGCACACTCTAGCTTCAGCAACTCTGCTGGCCAGATCTATGAACGCTTTAAAGTTCATTTTAGCTTTTTTGACTACAATTCAGGAAAATTTTCAGTACTAACTCACTTAGTTGCTTTCAGTGATAAAACAATCAGTCAGTAACATTTTGTTTCGATTGGGGTCTTCCTTCGGAGGAATTTAATGTATGTTTTGTTCACTTTAGATAATCCATCGTTTTTCTAGTTAATTAATTTATTCTTTCCCTGTTCACATTTTTTTTAAAGGAAGGGAGTCCTGTAGAGTTCTTGGTTCTACATCCCTGTCCTAATAATTGTAGTAATAAATATATGTGTGTGTACGTGTAAAGATAAGCAAGAGAAATAAAATATAGATCATCTCTTAATAACTTTACATTAATGTTAGAATATTAAATTGTCTATTATGTAAAAATGATAATATTATATATAATTGATTTTAATCTCAACCTGATCAGTCATAATTAAAAGTGAGCCAATAAATATTAATTATATATTGTGCATCGTTGAAAATAAATGTTCACTAAAATTAAATTGTTAAATATAGATTTATTCATAATATATACTGAAAGTGAATATAAAGTTAAACAAAATATAGTGTTTAGACTATTAATAAATCTATAAACTAACAGCCTTGCTAGTTTTGATTCTTAGAACAGAATCTCAAGACACGCTCTTGAAAGAAACAGGATCTGTGGAAATTTTTGATTCGTGATAATACTCTAAAGGAACGTTCGGTACTGGCGCTGGAAAAATAGTATCAATAATTTTAATGGCAATTGCATTCAATAAAGCGATAGATGTTCTTCGAAATGTTCCGCATATACGTGTTTGAGGTGAATTAACTCATTTGCCAACTCTTCTGATATATCTGCCTTGTATATTGCAACGAATTGGTACATAGCATGTTATTATTTCCTCCTCTTTCCTTCGAATTTAAACATTACGCTTGGTATTACTAAATCTGCAATAACTAAAATCGTTTTTCTTTTGAGTTCTGTTTCTTGGTCATAAATGCGGATGTTTTCAGGATCTTCATGTTCATTTCCAGAAATGGTTCTGAACCGTTTTATTTTTGTACTTATTGACATACTTTTCTTCAATTGATGACCTCACATTGATTTCTTAGAATCTGCAGTTCTGCGAGCCAGATTTTAAGTCATATTGATGGTATTAACTTCAGGTAAATTTACTCATGTACTTTTTTAATTTCGTTGATGTCTAGATAAGTTTCGGTTGTTAAATTAAGACCTTTAAGATCTTCAGCCATATTTTTCATACTGAAAGACGTTTTGCAAAAGATCTAACAGCATCAATTCTAGCTGATGTCGGCCTGTTAGAAAGCTTATGTGGTGACTTGGGAGTACCTTTCTTTAAAATTTCTAATCGTTGAGGGCTGCTGCTAAATAAGTTATAGCATTCATTAAATTATTCCAACAAATGTAACCTAATTTGAACATCATTCGGCAGAATCAACTCAACAGAGATTGAGACTGTGAGCTTCACACGGGGAATACCGAATACACAGCATACAGATTTTCTCTACAAATCTCTCTTTTGGTACTCTTGTTTTCACTTTTCATGTTGCTTGCGTTATCATATCCTTGTCCTTCATTCAGCTTGAATTACTAATTCTACATGGCTTGCACATAATTGAATGAGCTCATTTTGGATTTCCGACGATAAATAATGGACTTGTTAACGTTAGTATCGTTGCTTGCTAGGAAATTCTTACTTTTTCTAACTGATAACGTAGCAAAGGATCACAGTGACTAGTACTCTCCAATATTCCCAAGAAGCTACCAGAAGTCTCTTGGGATGCATTTCTCTGCAGTTGAAATGATGGCTCTTACGAACCTATCGTAATTTTTAGGAATGGGTTGGATCTAGTGAATCATTGCATCCAACTCCGACCCATATTTAGCCCAGTCAGTTTTGTTAAAATTACATCTAGGTTGAGGAATAGAGTTTACGTGTGGGATTTGGATACCTACCTCAAAAATTACTGGACGATGTTGAGAGCGTGGTAAACCTTGTAAGACAGCCCTAGATATTGGAATAGGTTTACGTTGTACGTTTTTTGTGGAAAAACAGAGGTCGGGATTGTAATAACTTGGCTATCTAGCAGATCTAATTAGGTTTTCATGTCTTTCGTATCATATACCAGGAATATGTTGTCGATTGGTCCCGTCAGTTAGTTGTATGCCATTGGGATTATTATTTGAGAAAGACCACTGATTGTGATGGCTATTAAAGTCACCAACCTATATTGCTGGGTGATGAAATAATGGTAGAGTATCAGCTAGCCACACTGTATTTAGGGGCTTGTTTACGTTACGGGGCTTGTTTACGGCTTGTTTACGTTTGAAAATCTGGATTATTTTCATAATCACAATAAATATGGACCTGATATTCAATTTTTTAGGGTTCCATTTTTTTATAACGAGTACAACGTGTTTTTCACATTATATCGATTATCTCGTAAAGCATATCCATCCTAAGCACCCAAAATTTGAGGTGAGTATAAAACTAAAGTATTCACACAAGATGATGGGTTTAAAAATAAATAAAGTTATTTTCGTTTGTTTTAGAGGGGTACGATCAACGATGTGAGTGAGGCCTTTGAGAAAATACATTTTTTTATCCAGACAAATAGGGTATGACATGAAAGGGCTCGACTTCAGTATTCCTTAAAAATGTATTTTGGAATTTTACACCCCCATCATTTTTTGTATAATTTTGAATAATGACGTGTTCTTTATTTTCTTTCCTTGACTACCTCTAATAGATCGAAAATATAGAAATATAGAAAAGTGTCAAATCTTCAGCAACACTACTATATAATAAAATGTAGTACCAAATGCCTTGCGTACACTACTATGTGATAGAATGTAGTGTTTCGAAATTTGGTGACACTACTAAACTTTTGTGAACACCGCTACTTTAATTATCTTCTATTAGAATTAACTGTTCTAATTTGCTTGTACTGCTATTTGTGTTTTTATAGTAAAACTTCAATTCGTAAATTGTTGAATACACTGTTTGACGATTCATATGGTTACTTTTATTCGGGCATACTGAATACTGGTTTGGTTCATAAATGCAAAACACACTTTTGTTTTAGTACAAGTATAAAATTATATTATTCGGTTTTCTTCACTTAGCTTAACAGTTATTTGAAATAGTTCTACTTAAGAGATAAAGCACTTAATATAACTTATTAAATCATAAACAATTCACTAGTAAACTGATAATCTAATTCCAGTTTTCTGTTGTTGACCGACTACGACACTGATTAATTATTATTTGTTAGTTTTATTCACTTAGCTTAACAGTTACTTGAAATAGTAAATAAACTGATTTCGGTTTTCTGTTGCTGACCGACTACGACACTCATTAACTATTACTTTTTAGTTTTACCGAATTCGTTAGATTTCTACTTGTCTATTTAACTTATTGACCGCCCGATTGTTACTTGTTGTCTCGACTCTTGTAATTTTTACCCACGACTGATTTTTACAAAAAGAACCGCTTGCCATCGATCCACGAATTATTATTTTTTAAAAATTGACCTATTTCCCGTAAAAACCAAAAAATGATTACCAATTTAAATTTTACAAAATATTATTATTTCTTGATGTATGTCGCGTATTACTTAATTCTAATTTGTCAATTTTGTATTTTAATTTAATTTAATTTAAAAAAGTATTTCGCAATATGTACTTGATTTAAAGATTATTAATTTTGTATTTTAATTTTATTTAATTTAAAAAAAGTGTTTTGAAATAATTGATTTTAAGATTGTTGATTTTGCGCAAATATTTATTGAATTGGTAATAATTGATTATAATATTATTTGGTAATGTTAATTTGGAGATACTACAGAGGGTAAAATCATCATTTAACCCACATGGGTGTCATTTGAAAGAGCACTTGATTTTAAGAAAAATGCAATTATTTTTTAAATTTTCCGATGCATAGTTTTTGAGTTATTGTACGTCGATACCCGATTTGGATTCCCGATAGTGATACTCGATTTGGATTCAAGAATGCGTTGGGGACAAGAGATGCACTCTTCACCTTCAATTCAATATACAGATGCGTCGAAATGAATGTTGAGATACACAGTTGCTTTATAGATTTCGAAAGGTAAAGCACAGGGTTCGAAAAGTTAAACTACCACATGATGATCAAAATTCTCCGGCACAAAGGAAAAAAAAGAAAAGACAATTCAAAACAGTAATGTCACCGCAAAAGAATTGCGAGAAAAGGTAGATCCAGGTTTATTAAAATTAAATGGAATTGATTTAAAAAGAAATGGTTTAGTGGCAGTTAAATGTGATAATCTAGAAGTAGCTGAGCAATTAAAAGTGCTAACTGATGAAAAGCTAGGTGATCATTATGAAATAAAAATACCCAAAATCAAGAATCCTAGAATGATAATACTAGGATTAAATGATAAATATTCAGAAGATGTAGTCATTCAGAAATTAAAAAAGCAAAATGATCAGTTTAAAGGATGCGAAATCGAAGTAATTAAAATAATTGATTGTCATAAAGTAAAAGGTACTTATAATGTAATTATTGGAGTTGAAAAATGTGTTTTTTGGAAAACTTTGGATATTGGTAAAGTTAATATTGGTTTTGACCGTTGTCCAGTTAAAGAAGAAACTTCTGTATTAAGATGTTATAAATGTTTGGGTTACAATCATGTTTCTAAATATTGTAATAAGTTGCAAATTTGTTCAAAATGTAGTAAATCTCATGATGGTGATTGTGAAATTAATAGTGCTTTAAATTGCATTAATTGCATCAATTCAAATTTAACCTATAAATTAAATTTAAATATCTATCATGATGCTTTTAATAAAGATTGCCAAACCCTTCAGAGAGTCAAAAGATCAGGGAAAAAGTATATTAATTATTAGCAGTCAAATGAGTTAAAAATGTATTACTCAAATGTTAATGGTCTCATTAAACATTTTGAAGTAATTGAAGTAATTATAAAAAATGAAGATTTTGATGTAATAATGTTTAGTGAAACACATTTAACGGATTTTATAACTGATAATGAGGTAAAATTACTGAATTATAACATTGAGAGGGTAAATTCTTCATCTTCCCATACTGGAGGTGTTGTAATTTATATAAGAAAACAAATCAAATATGAAATTGTCAAAATTATAAACCTAAATTATTTTCTTTGGATAATTGTTATAAAAATTAATTTAACAAAATCTAATTACCTAATAGGCGTATTATATCGATCACCAAGTTGTTCAACAGCAAGTTTTATCGAAAAGTTAGATGAATTTTATGAAGAATTATTTAGTAATGAGTCTAATTGTGAACTAATTTTAACAGGTGATTTTAACATAAATTTATTTAATATAAATGATACATATTGTAGGCAAATACAATCAGTATTTAGTGACCATGGACTTAATCAATTAATAACTGATGCAACTAGAATAAACAACAATTCCAGTACACTAATTGATTATGTTGTAACAAATTCTAAAGATTTAACTGTCAATATAGATAGCAATCTTGTAATAAGTGATCATGAAGGAATTCGGATTTTAAAGAAAAATACTAAAATTGATATCATCGAAGATACTATTGTGTTTAAATATAATAGAGCAAAATTTAAAGAGTTGTTAGAAAATGAAAATATAATTAATATTAAAGAAGGAACTGACTTAAATTTTAAATCAAATCAGCTGATTGAAAAAACAAATTGTATATTAGATAGTTTTAAAAACACCGTAAAACTTAAAAAAGCTAAGTACAGTTGGATAGATAGAAATATAATTAGTTTGAAAAAGAGCAAAGTGCTTAAATATAATAAAGCCAAGATAAGTAAAAATATAGATGACTGGAATGATTATAAATTACTTAGGAACTATTATAATCGTGTAATTCATACAAAAAAATCCAATTATTACCAAAATCTAATAAACAGAAACCAAGGGGATATAAAAGGCATGTGGAAAATTATAAAAGAACTAGTAAATAACAAAACGTCGGATAGTGAAATTGTACAATTAAATATTAATAATACTATCATTAATGATCAACAAATAATTTCTGAAGAATTAAATTCGTACTTCATAGATAGTATCACAGAAGTGCAAAATAGTATACCTATTATAGATTATGTTAATAATATTCAAGTAGTTAATCATAATAACTTTAAATTTCGTACAATATCGCTCATTGAATTGAAGGCTTTAATTAAACAAATGAATAACAAAAATGACAATAATAAAATGAATTGCTCTATATTGTTGGATGGATTTGATCATATTGGACCAGTACTATTGGATATTATCAACAATTCATTAATACAAGGTGTATTTCCAGAACATTGGAAAGAAAGTGTAATTACGCCCGTACGAAAAGTTAGCAAAACAATAAATTGTGATGAAATGAGGCCAATTAATAGTCTGCCACTTTATGAAAAAGTACTAGAAAAAATAGTTCAAATACAGCTTGAGGACTATTTGGAATCTAACAACTTATTAATTGAACAGCAATCAGGTTTCAGAAAAAGATTTTCTTGTGAAACAGCCTTTAACTGGCTGATAACTGAATTGAAAAGGAATATAAATGACAAGAAAAAGATTATTGCTGTATTTTTTGATTTAAAAAGAGCATTTGAGACAGTTGATAGAAAAATACTATTACAAAAGTTAGAATTAATGGGAATTCATTCTGTTGAGTTAAACTGGTTTAAGTCATACTTAACTAATAGAACACAAAGGACCAATATAAATAAAATTAAATCATCTTCATTAAGTATTGATATAGGCTTACCACAAGGGTCAGTTTTAGCTGCGTTATTGTTTTTAATTTATATTAATGATATTAAGGAATGTATTATTAACTCAAATTTATCACTTTTCGCTGATGATACAGCTATTTATGTATGTGAAGACTCGATTGTTGATAGTGTAAATAAAATCCAAGAAGATATAGATAGATTAGATGTATGGTTAAAAATGAACAAGCTAAAAATAAACGTTTCAAAAACAAAATTTATTGTGTTCAATAATAATGATGAATGTCCACCTTTGAAGATTGATAACATCTTTTTAGAAAAAGTCAAAGTAATAAAGTATTTAGGAGTTTTTATTGACAACCAACTGAAATTTACTGAAAATGCGGATTCCATTTGTAAAAAGATAGCAAAAAAAGTTAATTTATTAGGAAGAATTCGTAGTAAACTTACACTTTTTAGTGCTAAAACAATTTATAATACTACCATTTTACCACATTTCGATTATTGTGCAACAATATTGGCATTTAATAATTTAAATTTAAAACATCGTATGCAGAAATTACAAAACAGAGCATTAAGAATATTACTAGGTTGTGATAGAAGAACCAACATTCAGTTCATGCTTAATGCAATGGGTTGGATGAGTGTGAACCAAAGGTTAATGTTCAGATTATTATTGTTCGTATTTAAATTAAAAAACCAACAGTTGCCTTGTTATTTATTAAAATATGTGCAGTATGTGTCAAATGATAGGTATCCGTTAAGAAATGCTGGTGATTTTGTTCCGTTGGCTGGTAGAAGAAATTTGGATTGTAACACTCTTATGGTGCAAGGACTTCAATTATTCAACGGTCTTCCAGTTGAATTAAAAAACTTATTTAATATCCACAGTTTTAAAATGGAACTTTCAAATTACATTAAAAATAATTTTGTTTAATAATTTGTGAATTTTTAGAGAAATTTGATGAATTTATTGAATTTATTAGAAAATTTATATAAAATGTGTCATATAATTATAAAGCTTCACGGCTAATAAAACTTTAAATAAATAAATAATAAATAAAAAGATATTAGACTAATCGAAAATTTATATTAGGAGCAAGTATAGCTACAATATGAACACCAGATGGAACATCAGAAAACATTGAAATGAAAACGGGAGTTAGACAGGGGGCAGCCTTCTCAGAGTGTTATTCAACGCGTACGCTTAAGCAATGTTCTGAACGAATAAAAGAAAAAATGAATACAATTAAATGGTGAACGCATAAACAATATCAATATTGCAGATAATGCTATTTTACTAGTTACCAATGATCTTCAACGTGTGCTCCAAGAGCAGGGCTAACCCAAATATGGTCTTAGCACAAACACTAATAAAACAAAACACAGTCTTTTGCAAAAATTCAAGCATCAATTATGCTTTGACGATAGCGGGTCAAAAGATCGAAGAAGCAGAATCGAGCAAGTGAGAATAGTATTCCGAAATATGTCCAAAGTATTCTGCAAAAATGATATGAATTTAAATTTGAAAAAGAAAATGCGAAAATGTTATATTTGGCCAATACTTTTATATGGCGCAGAAATGTGAACGATAAAAAAGGACATAAGAAAAAAAGATTGATGAATTCGAACTATGGATCTATTGAGAAATTTTGAAAATCAACAGGAGATCCTATAACGAACGAGATAGTACTAAACAGAATGCTGACATCAAAACAGCAAATCCCGACTATTAAAAACAGAAAACTAAGTTACCCTGGTCACGTCATGCGTAATAATAAATATAAATTGTAACAACTATGAACTATTTTTACTTCGTAAAATCGTCGGGAGGAGAGGTAGACAGAAAACTTAGAGCCTACATAATTTAACAGATTGGTGCAATACAAACACAACAAACCTGTCGTGAAATGCAAGCACCAATTGAACCAAATAATGTCCAATATTCGAATCGGATAGAAACTAAGAGAAGTTCGTTTCAAACTTGCTTACGTGAAGTAGCAACCGAAAGGGGTTCTAAGGCTGCAGAAGTTTTATGAGGTAGAAAATCATTTTATTGATTCGTGCTAGAAGTGATAGATGGGATAGATTCGTAAGGGGTCTCGAGATTCTTGGATTTGATTTAGTAGCCCTAGAAATGATTTGTTACTTTTTCTTCAGATAGAGCTGCATTTTCACTATCATGACGGATACTTGCTAATTACAGATTCAAGAAGCTCTAAAAACCTTTCGCTTTAAGTAAGAGTAACTTCAGAAGATTGATAAACAGAATCGGAATACAACATTCGTGATGTGTGGCAATGTGTGTTAAACGAGACACTATCATAGATTACTGTACCCATATCCAAACTTTCATCAGTAATTTCAACATTGATACTTTCTTTAAATAGTATCCGTATCTCAGATATTTTTGTAGCGCATAATTTACCTTCACGAATTGGCTGCGCGTATGCTAGATCATGCGCCCGAGTAGCCACAAAGGATGATTGTAATTTTTCTTAACCAATAATTAGTTTAGTAATGCTTTAGTTGGCGCTTTCATAGTATGAATTTGAGCTTAAATTGAATTGAGAGATTAAATAATAACATATGAATTTCAACTATAAGTGTGTAAGACATGAGAGTTATGAAGAACATAAACAAAGCAAAGACGAATGCAAATGAATTGACTTTCATTCTAAAAAACTCTAAAGCCTTTTAAGTGGATATGGTTGATCAAGTCAATTGCGTCTTGAGACTTTGTACCGCATAATCATACATTATTCGATGGACATTAAAATTAAATCATCTAAAGTATCAAAACTTAAGAAAAATATTAAATAAATTAACACAAAGTATGAGCTGTATAGTTTGGGCGCCACTGTAACTGTCCATTGCACTGCTGGTATTTACAGTGTTTCAGGATGATAGGGTTTACACAAATAGTGTAATAGTAACTCAGATTTTTATTTTCTTAATAAAAACAAAATTTTGTTCTTTCAATTAAAATTAAATTTACTTACTTGAATGTGATAGATTTTCTTTCGTTTGACCATGATCCATGCGAAGCAAATCCAACAGTAACACCATAGTAGTTGAAAAATCATTAATCAATTGAATTCTTTCATGTACCGTATCGAGAGCTTCTTTGGATAAAATCTGCAACCGATATAATTTTATGTTCCAGATTAAAAAATTTTCAGTCATATTAAGTTACTTACACTCTCATCATATTCATTAGAATCAGATATTAATTTTGATATAATATCATTTGGAAGTTGTAGTTGATATAGTTGTTTGTCGATATGTACTTTTACATCATCGGTTAAATGTTCTTCGATATATGCTAATATAGAAACAAGTTGAATTAAGTCCTCGCATAATTCAATATTATTAGAAAATTCAGTTCCAATCAAATCCTCTACTTTTCCATTATTCCTTGCCAACATTAAATGCTCTAACGTATCGCATGGTCTTAGTATTGTAAACATATTTCTCTTTACAATGCATATCCCACCGCTTACGTTCAACTGAAACAGTCCAATCGGTTGACATGATTTTAGATGATATTGCTCACAACAGGAATAAAATTTCTCCCAAAGTGATAAAGATACTTCTAAAAATTGCTCATCACTTATATCGTAATCCTTAATTTCATTTTGAACTTCAATTTCAACAGCTTGACAAACACGATCTTTCAAAATTGCTATTGGTAAATCCAAATCAAAAATTATATTTGTACGACGAAACATTGTCAACGCTTTCGAGATAACATGTTTTTGAAATTTACCAGGATGAAATATATATGAACAGTAAGCCTGACGTGGATCTATTCCTCGATCAAGCGATATACAATAACGATCGGGTGGTGGCTCCATTGCAGCTGTTATCCAATTTATTCTATCGGTGCACGGTGTTAAAATATGACTGGATACATTAAATTCACCATGTGAATTGCACCATAATCCCCATATTCTTGAATCTATTATCTCAAAATCAATCAAATCGTATTCTGGAGCTGCAACTATATTTTTATGTATCATGGAAAAACTATTTGTAGCACCATCTCCTACTATTTCGATTGATACAAATTTTGAACCAGCCGCATGACACAAAAATGCACAAAGAGACGTTGGTGATATTTTCCGTAATATATTCGTTTGAGCTGCATAAAAAAAGAAATTAATTTAATATAAAATAAACAAACATTAGGAAGAAGTTTAATTACGGCCTTGAGGTTTAGGTTCAATCCCATCTTGAAGACAGTTTACCGACGATATACACTGATTATTTTTTGTCGACCACATTCTAATATGATCATCTCTATACAATGCATATAAATATATTAAATTTCCGATAGATTCAAAGATTAATGATGTAGCGTATTGACTATCATCAATATTCCGTTTACCTCTGTAATAATAGTGAAATAAATTATTAATTAGATGGCATACAATGTGAAACTCATATACCTTAAAGCATCCGTTATATTAGAGATAATTCTTGGAACAAAATTATGCGTTTTTAATTCATTGACCGAAGTGTGACTTGTTAAACTATTCATTGTAAAAAGTATAATCGACGATTGAAAAGCTAAAGCAAAATATGCTTCATTCCCCGATGATGATAGCCAACAACTGGCTGTATGCGGAATAGGATTATCTAAATATACAAATAAATTATTACACATTCCCAAAAGTGAATTGTTTATACGAACTGGTTGATGTCGATTGTCCAATAATATGAAATGTAGAAGGATGAACAGCAGAATGAGCGGATACATCATTAAATATAGAAAATGGTTTTAGAAATGCGAGATCGTTTTTATTAACACTACTAGGATGAGTAAAATTAAGACGATGAAGACTACCAATTGTGGCAACAAGAATTACAACCAAATTTTCAGTTTCAAAAATGTCAACCGATAAAACAGAAGAATCAGAAAATTTATATCGTACACTGTTTTCGGTTAAATTGTAATCTAAACTGATTTCCGATAGTTCTAATATATCATTTGTTGTTCGCCTGAAACAAATTAACATTTAATAGAAAAATATTAAATATAGAATAATTTTATAATATACCAGTATATAAAACGATTTCGATTATGAATTATAGACGAATCTTTATAGGAATATCCACCAGCTTTTTCTACAACTTTAATATCCTGTAATGTACTTTGAGTACCGCCTGGAAATATTTACACAAATAAAACGATGCTAAAACTAACCTAATTTATAGTTACCATTAATTAAACTAATATCTTTCCATTTTTCCGGATTTGTTAGATCTGGAATTACTTCTCTATAACTTAACAGATAATTATTCATTCCTTTATTATGAAATAATCAACTAAAGAATGTTTTTAAAAAATTATATCTCTTGCCGGTTTTGTTAAAACTTGATTAAACAATTTTGACAGTCCAAAATTTTTCTTTTTAGCATATGCTACGCCGTTTTAACTAATGGTGTTAATATCAAACTTAAAATATATGTGAAATGGTATAAACTTCAATTGTCTTGTCTACACGTTCGTTCGCAGTGAGACGCGTTTGCTCTTTGAATTAATATATGTATTTTATAAAACAAATATTCATTTAAATGAATTAAAACTGTTATGATTTCATATTAAGTACATTATATTTCTTAGTTGCTCGTAGGGTTTGTACATTGTTATAATCGAAATGTCAAACTAATATGTTGTAGTAGCATTACCCGCGTATAAGCGACATCAATCTGTAAATATAAATTAATATATGTTCTACCAAAGGGTTTTTACTTACAATAAACTTACGATACAATTACAACAAAAACTAATATTCTTATATATTTTTGTACAAATGCTGTGTGCGAACTGACGAAATAATGACAGAACACAATTTTTGGTGATGGTGAAATTTGTAAAAACAAAATTTTGTCATTAGGTGAAATTATTTTTAATTTTTATGTTTGCTGTTAATAAATATATATAATATATATACTTATATAAATATTACTTTGGCAATTATAAAAACTTCTGTAATAAATTGATGTCCCTTTGAAATTATTTGTTATGCCTACTGTCACAATTTGATGATGCTAAAAAGCTACATCAAATTTTGACGTTTCGTTATGGTGAATATAAATTCCAATAGACAAAATTTTGACAGTTAATATTTGTCATCTGTCATTATTTCGTCAGTTCGCACACAGCAAAGATAAATTAAATACTCGGTCCAATTATCGAAGCTGCAACAAAAACGCACCACCGTTCCCTAAAACAAAACGTTCTCTTACGCATCATTGTAATTCATGCCTATAAGTATTTAGGTAAAAATTTGTTGTAAAACGATTTTTTATATATTTTGAAAACGTTTAATTCATATCAAAATTTTAGAAAATATTATCAACACCATTTTCAGGTACAATTTTTGCCACTTTTCTTGATTCTTTAATTAGAGTTTGAGGACATTGCATTTCAGTCCAACTAATCGGAACCATTGGAACGCCGGTGGCTTGTGAATCATGGGATACTGCAACAACAACTCCTAGCTCATTTTCTGCCGTACTCAGCTGATAACAATGTAATTCTGTTTGTGGTAACTGAAAACAATAATCAATTAAAATGTAAACAAAACAAAGCGAATATTGACATACAACTCTAGCTAAAATAATATCACCTGGAAGATAACATTTATACATCTCTATTCGATCTTTATCGGATGCTCGAACGTCTTCCTTACGTAGCAATCCTCTATAAGTTCGCTTCAATATAGTATCTCCAATACATTGGATTATACATTTGGCAAACCTTTGATTTATAACTGTTATTTTAGCTGTAACTATATCTCCTGGAACTGGTACTATTGTTTGATTCCCGTATGATTTTACTTCAACATATTTGAATTTATCTTCATTTCGAATAACAACCACTCCTGTGATCATGGCATAAATATAACCTTGTCGTTCATAAGTTCCTTGTCCAGCCGATGTATTTTCATCTGAGACACATAACCGTAACCCAGGAACACATACCAATATATCTTTATTCATTATCACTGCGTTAAATAAAATAATTTAAAATTTATGTTTTTGAATAATTATTTGTGTCAAATTTGGGCAGGTTTACAAATTAAACCATATGTTTTTGACATATACAGTGCCAAATTTTCCTAAACGTTGATTCCGGCAAGCATAATGACAGTTGAAAAGTTTTATAATTCACGAACACGCGTGAGCTTGTTCTATTGTTTATCAACAACAAGAGCATTAGAAAATACCCGAAATGGCTGAATCTGTTGAATATCGTAAAGAACTGATGCTGTCAGAGCTAGAACAGCTAAAGCGAATAAAGTTAATGGATGCTTCAGAAATTAAGTAAGTTTATTTGTTAACATCTGTCCATGGCTGTCGAATGTTTAAACATTTTTTTTTTCAGTAAAATCAAAAAACAACGTGAACATTTTGAATATAAACTAGCTAGATCACAAAAATCATTAGATGATATAAATGCTTACATATCATATGAACGAACGCTATTGTTATTCATACAAGAAAGAAGAAAAAATCGTCAAATATATCAGAAAAAACGAAATATTGATAGTCGGATAACAAGACGAATATCTGATTTATATAATAAAGCGTTGACTAGATTTCCCGGAGATATTTCCACATGGGATAATTTTATTAAATTCCTTAAAGCAACGAATCAAAAATCGAAAGTTGGTTCAATATTTGATAAATATATACATTTTCATGGAGATAAACCAGAAATGTGGATGAAAGCGATGCTTTGGGAATGGAAAGAAACAACGAATATGGAAAGATTAATAAGTTTTTTAACACGAGGAATACAAAGACATCCAAATTGTGTTGAACTTTATACGGTATACATAAATGCTGAATTGGAAAATGCAATTGCATTGAGTATAGCAGACAAAAAATTAGATGGAGATTTGGAAACAAAACAAGATTTGGCTCTTAAGCGATCCTTACATGTTTATAATGAATTAAAAAAAATAAACCTTCATTCTTTGACTGTACTTCAACAATTAGAAGAAAAGGTTAAGGAATTTCCTTTTGCTAAAACTTTGCATGATATTATTTTAGATGATATTCAAAATTGTAATGAATAAATTATAAATAGATATATATCCCAAGTATCACTACTTCGTTTTTTTTTTCAATTTTTTGGACCATAATCCGCAACTAAGATCCAACTTAAAACTAGAAACACAAATCGGGCGAAATCGTTCGACGACGATGTCAGTAACATTAGAATACACAGGATACATACATTTCAAACACAACTACAGCGATAAACGAAAAAGTTTTTTTCGTCGGAGAAGATTTAGATTCTATTTCTAATTTATCGTCGGCGATGATTATTGCCAGATGTCATTTTTATTTGGCTGCAAGGGTAATTTTTAATGTTATTGTGACAGTGCCGCCAACTGAAAAATATGATTTTCTGATGTTTTTCGAGTTTCTGAGGTTGTAATCGTTTTGTTTTGAGTTGTCAACTGAACTTTCAGTTTATGTTCAAAGTTCGGTTTTATTCATTTATATATTTTCATAATTTGTATTTTATTTTTAAAATTAGTTATTAGTAGAAAAATTATTATTATTTATTTATTAGTAAAAATTAGTTATTTTTAAAATTGGAATTTGTAAAATTCATTTTGACAAAGAACAATTAAGTATTTTAGTTTATGCAATTTTATTTTTAACAGATTTTCACGCTAACGCTTTTGTTGTGGTTACAACAGCGAAATTTAGACGTTTTTTTTATCGTCCGTGTTGTGTTTCTACCTTAAGTTAATAAGTAGTATTAAATTTGTCGCCAAAATCTGGAACACATTTGTACAATGAAGTTGACACACATTAAGTTCCAACAAGTTACTAAATTGGGCATTATCCTAGTTTATCCCCCCCAAAAAGATTTGCGTTTTTTTTCAGATAAATAGAAAGATTAGGTCCTCTGCATCCTAATTATGAGAAAAAAAATTTGCGGAAATGAGTGGGTCAAAAGTTATAAAAGATCAAACTTTCAATTTTACCATGGTCCCCCCTTTGGTTTTTTAGCCTTTGAATTCAATTTTTAAATTTTTTTTTACTCAATTCTGCGATCTCGCACAATTTCAATCAGAGATAACACCGACCCCCCCCTCAACGCGACCCACCCCACGCGCCCGCCCCTCGCGCGTCCGCGGCGCAGGGGACGCGAAAAAACGCGGGGGGCGCGACGCGCGATGGGGGGGGGGGTCGGTGCTATCTCTGATCGAAAATGTGCAAGATCGCAGAATTGAGTCAAAAAAAAATTTAAAAATTGAATTCAAAGTCTAAAAAACCAAAGGGGGAACCAAGGTAAAATTGAAAGTTTGATCCTTTATAACTTTTGATAAAAAAAATAAAAAAAAAAAAAAAAAATAAAAAAAAACCAAAGGGGGGACCAAGGTAAAATTGAAAGTTTGATCCTTTATAACTTTTGACCCCCTCATTTCCGCAATTTTTTTTTTTTCATAATTAGGATGCAGAGGACCTAATCTTTCTATTTATCTGAAAAAAAAAACGCAAATCTATTTGGGGGGATAAACTAGGATTGTACCCTAAATTGTATTAAAAACAATGGAACTCAAATTTGTGTTCCATCTTGCAGTTATACTTGGGTTGGGTTGCGATGTATATTTTTATCATTTTATTGTATTTTTATTTATCGCCATCTAGGAGAGGCTAAACAATTGACATTTTTGCTTATAAATCTGTGGCGTTTCCAACTTTGTATTTCTTTAAATTTTCACCTTTTTGTTTCTTTAACTTTTTCAAAATTAAGTTGGCAATAGTTTTGATTGATTGGAAAAGTACACTGTTTTTTATTTTAAATTTAAGTAGTCTGAGCAAAATTCTTTTTGTTCAGATTTAATTGTTTTTCAAATATATAAAAGAAAAGTTGAGTTTTTTTTTTATGACTACAATTTAAATATTAAATAATTGTTTTTCCTTTTTTATGTTAAATGTATGTTATTCATATTTCATTTGGAATATTTAAAATTGTTTTCATCATTACTCAAAAAGCTAGTTTTTGAGTTATTTTACGTTATATCAGTGTTGTAAATAATAAACTTTAAAAAGTACTAAAACACAAGCTTATACATTGCTTCTGAAGTGTTAAACATATCCAAGCAAATCCGTGATATAACACCAATTAATAGCAACTTATAAATTGTATAAATATGTAAATTTTTGTCTTTGTATCTGACAAGTAAATAAAATCAAAAAATATTATTGATATAAATTTTGAAAATAAATGAACTAGAGAATATATATAAGTTAATTATATGGAAATGAATTTTTAATAGAAGAGAAAAATTAATTCAAGTTTTAATGAATATGTGGTATATTATGCGAGAATGACCAGCTTTCATCCAGGACACAAGTAAATATATAGCGAGAATTTTATAACAAGCTATAAAGTGGTGACCAAAGACGTGATCCTGAATTCTCATCAATTGAAAATTAAGCACATCATTGAAGAAAGAATTCAATTAAAAAACCGTAAGTACTTTTTCAATGAATTAAAATTATTGCCAAAACAAAAATAAAATTTTTAAAAAATATTCTTTTGTTTATATTATCTTTTGTTTGTTTTTATTAAATCGAAAATTCCGGTAAAATTTTATGTATATTTGTTTTTAAACTGTTTTCAAGTTACAACGGTAACAAATTTTTGTTTGCGGTCGGTCGTATTATTTTTTAACGGTCGGTATTTATTTTATTCTTGAAAATTATTATATTTCAAAATTATAATGAACCGAAACAAATCTCCCACTCCAAGTGAAAATCTTGGTATCGTTTATGAGGAGCAGGAACCCGTATTTACTATGACGCAGAGTGCGTTGGATAAATTAATCCAAGATAACATTTATAAATATGTCGAGTCAACAAGACAGCAATCATTTACATCTGTTGATTCGGACGTTGTAACGAATGCTGCTTCTAGGTCTTTAACATCCAAAGACACCGAACTAAATAATGTAAATTCATTGAAATTCAAACCACAACAGGTGTTATATAACCAAAACCCTGAAATATGGTTCAGACTTTTAGAGTTACAGTTTGCGAACTCTAATATTAAATCCGAAAAAATCAAATTTTCACACGCAGCAGGATCCATCGACTATCGTTTGCAGAATCAATTATCTGATTTGCTTCTTTGCGATTTAGGTCCTCAACCTTATACTTCATTTAAATCTGAAGTCATTCGGATATTGGGTGAGAGTGAGAAAACCAAATTGAACAATGTTCTTCATCGACTCACTCTTGGAGACAAAAAACCATCGCAGCTTCTTACGGAAATGCGATTAAACGCTGGTGGCAACATCAACGAGAAATTCTTGAAACAAATATGGATGTCAAGACTTCCTCAATCCATTCAATTGGTGTTGACATCCTTTGAGAATGATGTGAGTTTACAGTTGTTAGCTGAACGAGCTGACAACTTACTAGAAACCATGTCACGTTCTCATGTTTCTTTAGTCGATGTTCAATCAACATCTTCTGCATCAAATGGTCAAATTCATCAAAGTCTTTTACACATTAATCAATTGTTGGACAATAGATTCGCGAACTTTGAAACGCAAATAATGCAAAAAATAAATGCTATTTCATTATCTGGTGAAAATAGGTCGCGTTCTAAATCGCGTTTAAGTCGAAGTGCATCTAGATCCAAATCTAGAAATAGAAGTGAATCTTCTAGCGATCAATGTTTTTATCATAGTCGTTTCGGTGATAAAGCATTAAAATGCACTTCTGGTTGTAAATTTTTCAAACAATTTATAGCCAATATGTCAGATTTAAAAAACGCGTAAATGATCATCAGTGCGCAGTCAGGAGCATTGATGATCGGTCTAGTAATCGTTTGCAAGTTTTTGAGCATTATTCAAAAAGAAAATTTTTAATTGATACAGGCGCTGATGTATCAGTTATTCCTTTAGATATTATTAAAATTAAGCCAGAATCATCAGTTTTCAAATTATTTGCGGCAAACGGCACTCCCATTTCTGCTTATGGCACAAAAATTCTTAACTTAAACATAGGTCTTCGTAGAAACTTTACATGGGAATTTATAGTTGCCGACGTTTCGATCCCTATTATTGGATCAGATTTTTTAAAAAACACAGGTCTGCTTGTTGATATACAGAGACAGAGGCTAATAGATCCATCAACCTCTCTGTTCTCAACAGCTAGCCTTTCCGATAGTGATGAACCATCACTTTTCTTAATTGATAAAACAACTTTATCAACTGATATTTTAAAACTTCTTGACAAGTTTCCAGAGGTTACCAATCGGAACCTTGTGCCTGATATTACGAAACATAACGTAACCCATAGGTTGGAAACAATAGGTGTACCAATATCTTGTAAGACTAGGCGTTTGGCTCCTGACAAATTACTTATAGCCAAAGCTGAATTTGAAAAGATGGTACAACTGGGAATATGTAGACCCAGTAAGAGCGCTTGGTCCAGTCCATTACATCTGGCCAAGAAAAAAAACGGTGAATGGCGTCCTTGTGGTGATTATCGAGCATTAAACAGAATTACTGTTCCCGATCGATATCCAATTCCTCACCTCCAAGATTTTTCGCATCAGTTGGAGGGATGCACAGTTTTTTCATCAATTGACCTAGTTCAGGCATACCATCAAATTCCAATTCATCCGGAGGACATTCCTAAGACAGCAATATCTACTCCTTTTGGTCTTTTTGAGTTTTGCAAAATGACCTTTGGTCTTAGGAATGCTGCTCAATCATTTCAAAGATTGATGCATTCCGTTTTATCCGGATTCAATTTCTGCTTCGTTTATCTAGATGATGTTTTAATTGCATCAAAATCTCTAGAGGAGCATTTGAAACATTTACAAATGATTTTTCAGAGATTTTCTGAAAATAGTCTAATCATTAATTCAGATAAATGCATATTTGCAAAATCTGAAATTAAGTTCTTAGGCCATTTAGTTTCTGAACATGGTATATTGCCTGATCCTGAACGTGTTCAAGTCATTCAAGACTTCGAACGTCCCAATACAGTTAAACAACTTAAAAGATTTTTAGGTATGATTAACTTTTATCGACGTTTTCTACCTGCCGCAGCGGCAGATCAAATCTTACTAAATAATTTCTTAAAAGGATATAAGAAGAATAGTAAGATACCCGTTGCATGGACACCTGAGTCCATACAAGCCTTTATTAATTGTAAAGATAAATTGTGCAATGCAACATTATTAGCTCATCCTTCATCTTCAGCTCGACTGGCAATTATGGTCGATGCTTCAGATACAGCAATTGGGGCTGTTGTACAGCAGTTTATCGAAGGAACATGGCAACCGCTCAGTTTCTTCTCTGTTCGTCTTAATGATACTCAGATGAAGTACAGCGCATATGATAGAGAATTACTCGCGGCATACTCAGGCGTTAAGCATTTCCGGTATTTTTTAGAAGGTCGTGAATTTACACTATTCACTGACCATAAACCATTAATTTTTGCTTTTAAACAAAATTTGGAAAAAGCATCTCCTCGTCAATTTCGCCATCTGGATTTCATTGGGCAATTTACCACTGATATCCAGCATATTTCTGGTGCCGACAATGTCGTAGCCGACGCGTTATCTCGCATAGATCAAATACTCATTCCAGAGAAAATTGATTATGCTGCAATCGCGGATGCTCAGACCAATGATGAGGAATTTAAAAATATTCTTCAAAGTAATACAAATTTGAAGTTCTCAACTTTTCCAGTCGCTTTCAATGAAAGTAGACTTATTCATTGTGACACATCAACAGCTATACTTAGGCCATATATTCCTTTGCAATTTCGCCAAAGTGTTTTTGATGCTTTTCATTGTCTTTCACATCCTGGTGTTAAAGCTTCCACCAAATTATTAACTAAACACGTTATTTGGCCTTCTATTAATAAAGATGTCAAAATAATGGCGCAAAATTGTATAGCGTGTCAAAAGTCCAAGGTGTCTAGACATACTAAGTCACCTTTTGGTACATTTAAAACTCCTTCACAGCGATTCTCACAAATTCACCTTGATATCATTGGTCCTCTTCCAATATCGGAAAACCATCGATATTGCGTTACGCTAATAGATCGTTATACGCGGTGGCCTGAAGCGATTCCAGTTCCAGATATAACTGCTGCAACAGTCGCATTCGCTGTATTTAATTCATGGATTGCTAGATTTGGTGTCCCAGAATCAATTGTAACTGATCAAGGGACTCAATTTGAATCGCAACTGTTTTCAGAGTTGTCAAATCTATTAGGTTTCAATAGATTTCGAACCACAAGCTACAATCCGAAGTGCAACGGTATGATTGAAAGATGGCATCGCACAATTAAGTCTGCAATTATGTGTCATAATCGTACAGATTGGACACAGATTTTACCTACTGTTCTTCTTGGGTTAAGAACCACCTTCAGTGAAGAACTCCAAACCACTTCAGCGGAACTTACTTTTGGAAGCTCGATAAGAATTCCAGGGCAGTTTATCGATTCTACATTAAATTCTTTTAAGCCTCAATCTGAGTTCGTCAAACAATTGAAACAGCATTTTGATGAGTTACGACCAACACCAGCATCCAGACATGATTCATCTTCCTTTTTTGTGAGTAAAGACTTACTAACCTGCTCACATGTATTGTTGCGTACAGATGCTGTAAGGAAATCTTTACAACTTCCTTACACCGGTCCTTTCAAAGTTTTAAGTCGAAGTGATAAGAATTTCAATATCGAAATTAATGGTAAATCAACCAAAATTTCAATTGACCGACTTAAACCATGTTTTCATGAAAATTTAAACGATGAACAAACAAGTTCTATCGTTAAAGCAACTCAAAATATTCCTTCTGAATCATATGCTAATTTTAATAATTATCAAACTGATCATTCTGATTCCGTTTTGAATCAACAAATTTTAGAACCCACTTCTCTTCTGAAACAATCAGATGTAACTGGTACGAATCAATCAGATTCAGTTCGCCAAAATAAACCTAAAATAAAAAAACAGGTTACTTTTAATGATCAGCCTATTGTCATCACCATTCCCAATTTAAAAATTTCAAAATCTGGAAGAGTAATTAAAACACCGCAAAAGCTTTTGAACTCAATTCGAGAGTGTTTTAATGATTTTAAGAAGTCTTTACTTCCAGTATAAGATGAAAGAAATCGTTCGTTTGTGTTTTCTCATGATCATCTACGTCGTTAGGATCCTGATTCTTATGATGGTTTCGTGATTATTTTCTTTTTCATAATCACTGGGGAGGGAGTATTTGTGGCGTTTCCAACTTTGTATTTCTTTAAATTTTCACCTTTTTGTTTCTTTAACTTTTTCAAAATTAAGTTGGCAATAGTTTTGATTGATTGGAAAAGTACACTGTTTTTTATTTTAAATTTAAGTAGTCTGAGCAAAATTCTTTTTGTTCAGATTTAATTGTTTTTCAAATATATAAAAGAAAAGTTGAGTTTTTTTTTTATGACTACAATTTAAATATTAAATAATTGTTTTTCCTTTTTTATGTTAAATGTATGTTATTCATATTTCATTTGGAATATTTAAAATTGTTTTCATCATTACTCAAAAAGCTAGTTTTTGAGTTATTTTACGTTATATCAGTGTTGTAAATAATAAACTTTAAAAAGTACTAAAACACAAGCTTATACATTGCTTCTGAAGTGTTAAACATATCCAAGCAAATCCGTGATATAACACCAATTAATAGCAACTTATAAATTGTATAAATATGTAAATTTTTGTCTTTGTATCTGACAAGTAAATAAAATCAAAAAATATTATTGATATAAATTTTGAAAATAAATGAACTAGAGAATATATATAAGTTAATTATATGGAAATGAATTTTTAATAGAAGAGAAAAATTAATTCAAGTTTTAATGAATATGTGGTATATTATGCGAGAATGACCAGCTTTCATCCAGGACACAAGTAAATATATAGCGAGAATTTTATAACAAGCTATAAATCCAATTACGGGTTTGTTTTTGGCCCACGGCTATTTACTTCTATTTATTTAATTTTATCAAAATATTTTAAGGAAAATACTTGGGGAATAGGATTATCGTGACAAAGTTGCAGGTTTTCAAGAGAAAATGATTTCACTATGTGGTGTAATACCGTAACTAATGCCGAATGTGTTAGCCATCTGTTTAGTGCTATCTGTTAATTAGTAGGGGTACTTGATTTTCATAATTAGAAATCAATATAATTCTTGTATTTCCGCATAGTCCCTGGGCCCACGCCGATTTCATGTGATGATTACCACATATTTTATGCTTCGTGAAGCGTCTGTCCTTGACGAGCCCGAAAACGTTTGTTCTACGATTTTTCTCAAATCGGTTGCTTTTTCGTTCGGCAAACTCCAAAAAATGCCGATTGCCCGCGATCTTGTAAATTTGCTACCACATTTTTTTTTAAACTATGGGGGTTGGAAATTTGTTTTAGAACACGAGGGTAAGCTTGTCCGACCAAATTGTGTCTGCTATTGTTGAGTCCGACAACTAACATTTTGGTATGTTTGGGCTGTCGGACTAGACTAATAACACACTAATTTTTGTCGGACAAGGTTACCCTCGTGTTCTAAATCAAATTTCCAACCCCCATAGTTAAAAAAAACAAAAACTTACAAGAAGCCGGGCAAATCGACATTTTTCGAAGCTTGCCGAACGAAAAAGCGACCGAATTGAGAAAAATGACAGAACAAAAGTTTTCGGACTCGTCAAGGACAGGCGCCTCACGAAGTATCAAATAAGTGGTAATCATCACATGTAATCGGCGTGGGTCCAGAGACTATGCGGTAATTGGCTTCCTGATACAATTAAAATAAAATTTTGTTAATTTTTCCTAATTTTCAACATTTTATTATATTTTTTTGAAATTTATGATTTCCTTAGTTTTATAATATAACAAATAATGAAAATTTAATAAAAATTATGCAATAAAAAACAGTTACTTTTGTTGTTTTTTTTTGTTTTTATATAAAGGTTTTTCTAATATATTGAAAAAAAAAAACATTAACAATAATAGATTTTTTTTTAAAAAAATTTTATTTAGTAAAAATATGATTTTAAAAAATTCTGTGAAATTTTAGGATCAAGTTTTGTTTAAAAAAACATATATATTTGTATATGTATGAAATTTAAAATTGATATAAAGTATTTTGGTCCAATTGACGCGATATGATATCATCGCAGGAATTTGCTCTTAAATCGAAAAATAAAAATATATTGATATATTTTTTATTTATTAAAATAGTAAATTACTCTTATGTTGTAATTTCAACTACATTAGCTAAGTGTATACATTATAGCAATTTTTATAGAATATATATATGCGCGTTTAAGTTAGTTTTATTAATGAAAATTTAAATTATATAAAATAATAAATTATTAATTTTTAATGAACTGCATCAATGTCTCTTTGAGCCCTAGAAATTTTTAATTTATCTTTGGGTGTTTGATCTTCACCAGATTCTAATGCAAACATTTTCATTTTTTCTTTAAACGATAATTTTTCTGGGACTGGATCTCCACTTTTTTGTTGTTGTTGCTGTTGTTGTTTTTCTTGTAATCGTCTTGTATGTGGATCTCTGTTAAGAAATTTAACAAATTTGTTATTCAAAGGTTAAATTATCTAAAATAAACAATTAAATTTAAATTTTTTTCTTCATAAAAACATCGACCACTTTCTAGAAAGGTATATTTTTTATTTATTGGACGCAACCAAGGTTTACTTATTTTTCTATCATATGTAGGATTTTCGTCTCCTGCTTACCCTCCTCCCCCCCCCTTTATTTTTTCATGATTTTATTATCTCTTTCAAATCACACAAGGCTCATCACAGATACAGATAACACACAGAAAATGTAAACTAGTCTTTCTCTTATAATTTCAATCCTTAGTCCGGTTTGAAACATTCCCAGGGTATGGTTCACTTCCCCACCATTTGCAACGAAAAAACTTTCGGAGTACACTTTGTGTCAAAGTTTTATTCCTTATGCCAAATTCGTCAGAAATCACAAATTCATTTTATTCTTGATTAAAATTTATTTTAATCAAACTCTGAACAACCTCTGACAAGGCATCTCCATCAGATTATTGTCTTGATTTTTTTTCTAATAAATAATTTAGACTAACCAATATTGATATTTTAGACTAATATTTAAAGTGAACGAAATATTTTCCATTTTGAAAATGTTAGGTAAGTTACCCACATGATCCTTTGATTGTGTTTTAATTCTTAAAGACAATTTAAAAAATTGGTAATATTAGTGACAGTGGTAAAAAACCGTTTTTTTTAATTTCAAATCGATGTTCGTTTGATTATCTTTTTTGTTTCGTGTCTACTTTTTAAGCAACAAGTCAAATTTAAGATAAATTCAGAAATATTAATTTTAAAAACATATCTAGCACAATTTCGTTCATACCAAACAAGCCAGACTATTAAACAAAAATTGAGCCTGTAACACGGCACTACATAATGGCTTTTTCTGAGGATGTGTATCGATTGAGATTATCTAAATTTTATCTCTAATGAGCACAGGAAACACACAGTTAAAATTGGGAAACGAAATACAAGTCGTCAAGTTCAAATCAAAAGTGAAAGTTGACTGATGCTTACAAACAAAATCGGAATTTTAACAACATCCATAAACATTTTTTTTTTTTTTTTTTAATAAAATGTGTTGTGTAATAGGGTTTAGAATATGTGTCACAACAACACATAAATACCTTTTAAGACCTAGGTCTAGACCTGGGTCCCACAACAACTGGCGTTCTGAGGTGTAGATTAACGCTTTTTTTAAACATCTGTGGGTTGAAGCCACCTGAGACTAAGTGTTCCGGCAAACTATTCCATTTGTACGCAGTTCGGACAAAGAAGTCTCTCTGCGATCTGCCAGTATGACAGCGCGGGATCTTTACCGTTTCACTGGTTGCGGCAGCCGATTGCCGAGTGGAACGGGGGTAAGAATAAGTTTGAGGCATGATGCCGCTGATTTCATCTGAGCACTGCTGATGACGATATTTGTAAAAAACAACGAGGTCAGCAACAGTGCGACGATGTTGTAGGGAATCAAGTTGTGATGTCAAAGTTCGATCACCTACAATTCGTATAGCTCGCTTTTGAACAGAGTCCAAGAGGGCCAAGATGGAAACAGAGGCAGCACCCCAAACTTGACAGCAGTACTCCATACAGGGACGAATATAGGACTTATAAACATGGAGCAATTGGTATGGAGTGAAAAATTTTTTGCATCTATTTAGGAGGCCGAGTTTTTTAGACGCGCTTTTTGCCATCGCCATTACATGATCGTTCCAGAGTAGGTCATTTGAAACTGTGACACCCAATAAACGAATGTTTTTACATTCACCTATTGGTTCATAGGTGAATTTAACATTTTAAGGTGAAAAATAAATTTTGGAAAAAAGATTCAACCTCACACCAGAATTGGGTTAACAAATATAGCTATTTCGTTCTGTTTTATCTCAAAAGTTTACATATGCCTAACAAAAAAATAGTTTCAACTGATTAGCAAAAACAATCAGTCCACATCATACCATTTCTGAAACCGAAGAAATCTACGAACGACTTAAAGTTTTTTAGACCAACAGGAACCGCGTCTATAGGGTTGCCTTAAGAACTATGCTCGAATCAAAACCTGAGAATGTTTTGGGACGTCCCCACGATCTGAGCCAAAGAAAACGTTTATGTTTCGTCCCAGAATCCCATTAATGCGCGATTTCTAAACAAAGCGACAAAAATCTATTGGGTGACAAGCAATTGCAAACACTTTGGTCTCTATCATATAAAGGACATATGACTCTACCTTCCTTTATTATCTTTTTCAGATCACACATAACTAAATATCACAAAGAAAGTGCAATAGTCTTTATCTTATAATTTTAATCGTTAACCCGGCTTGAAACAATTTCAGGGTGTGGTTTACTTCCCCACCATTTGCAACGAAGGAATTTTTAGAGTACATTTTATCAAAGTTTTATTCATAGTTTTAAATTCGTTAAAAACCAACTAATTAGAACGAACTTATAACGCCATTTTGAAATTAAAACACAATATAAATATATTTAAAAATATTTACGCCATCTCGAAATATAAAACTACAAACAAAAAAAAAATTTAATTATAAGGTTTCTATCAAGCGGGCTCTGAATATTGGGATAGGTTAGTTAATATAGATAGGTTACCCAGATGATCCATTAAATGTATTTTAAAGCTAAATTGAAAAATTCCCAATATTGGTTAAAGTCGTAAAACGCACTTTTTGCATTTCATATGCGATGTTCGTAGCATTAACCTTTTTTTCATTTCTACTTTTTAGACCAATTACGCAACAGGTACCACGCCAATGCAATCTCCTTATACTCCTTAGCTCCAGTATACTCTTTCACTTTGTTTATACATAGTACGGCTTCAATTTTCTCAGGTTATGGGAAGTCCTCACGATTTGTGCCGAAGAAAGCGTATTGGTTTCGTCCCAGGAATATGCTATTTCCAAATGTGTCCACAAGACTCTATTCTCTATTAATTTCGATACTCAATTTTAATTTTAATTCGGAGTGCACTGAAATCTTAAAATCAAATAATATAATTCTATTGTTGCAAACTTGCTTTTTTGATTTCACACAGTGGATTTTGTAAAATATTCCAGCACCTATTCACTGCAAATGTTGCAAAAAATTATTATCCTAGATCGTAACTAAAAAAGAAATTTTTTAAAGATTTTGTTATAGTTCAGTAAGTTTTTATAATAAATAAATTAAGAGTATTTTTTAGTTTGTGAATAGTGAAAAAGTACTGGAATATTTTACAAAATCCATTGTGTGAAATCAAAAAGGGAATTTTGCAACAATAGAATTAAATTATTTAATTTCGTTACCTTTCATAAAACGAAATGTTATTACAAAATCTCTTAGAAAACCAAGCCTCTTCATCCTAATGTTTTCTTATATAGACGAACTTCAATCTCCTATAAATATATGTAACTTACCTATAAACCTCTTGGGCTCCAATCACTCCCGGCGTTTGTTGTACAGGAGAATTCCAAGATTCATTATCTGGCAAAATTGAATTATCCAAAATCGATTGATTTTCATTTCTTAAACTCTGAAAAAGAAATAAAATAAATATTGATCCCCCATCTATTAATTAAATTCAAAAATTTACATTTATTTCTTCGGTTAAATCTAAATCATCCATATTCAGTTGTTGTGACTGTTGTGGCATAACATAATTATTTTCTTCATCATGAAACGAAACTCGTTTATTATCACGAACAAATGACGACATATTTGTATTGGTTTGGTGATTTAGAGATGGAGAATTTGGTCCAACGTTTGTAAAAATATGTTGATTATGGTTATTCATTTTATTATTATTATTATTGTTACTTGAGTGTCTTTTGTTCATAATAGGTAAATTGGAGGGTGATTCTGAAGGCAAAGGCTTGGTATTGGGTAACGTTGTCGAACGTAGCTTTTGTTGTTGTTGCGACATAATTACATATGAACTGTTACGTTCAGGTGGCGGCGGTGGAACACTTTGTTGTTCAAACATTAAATTGTTCTGGTTAAGATGGGCATCAATATTAATAGCAGATTGTGAATTTGAATTGTTACGATCATATTCACTATTAACATTCATATTGGCTATATCCTGAATCATATGGTTAAGTATTTGTGTTGGAGGTTGATGTGAATCGGATATATTTCGTTCATCTGCAAAACTTGCGCTTTTACTCTGTTTTGAAGGTGAAGACGGGCTACTATTGATAATACTATCCAATCTCGCATTGTTATGCTTCAATATACTTTTCGGTTGAATTGTTGATGTTGGACTTATCATTTGATTTAAATTATAATTTTGTTCCATCGAAAAATGATTCTCGTTATTGTTCGAATTTGTTTTTATTTCAAGTTGCTTAATGTTATAGGCCTGAGCTTGCACTGTATTTGTTGGATGTGATAATCTAACTAATTCATGAGGATTATCTTTAGAATAATTTGCATCAACGTCTTCTTCTTGTTCATCCTCTTCTTGAACCCGACGTTCAAAATCTCTTTCTAAGACAAGCGTTTTTAACTGTTCTTCTTGTTGTGGTGTGCGATTCGTTAATAATGATAAATCAGAAATTTGTTGATCTCTCCATTGTCTAATATTACCTCGTCGAATTTCTTGTTCCTTTTCTCGTTCTTCACGTTCCCATGGATTTGTTGAGCCAACGTAATTTTTCGATTGGGTGATAGTTGAAGAGGATATTGGATAGTATGCAAGTTTTGATGGTTCAGTTGTTGCAACATAACCTAAATTAGGGTTTTGATTTGGATTTGAACCGTTTTTGTACAACGGATGAGTTTGAGTTGGTGGAAGAGGTGGGGTTTGGTGTTGCTCAGTCTCCTGGATATTTCGTATCGGCTTTGGAGCAGTTGTGGGTACTGGATTTTTCATTGAACCTAACGGAGACATATTGTTGGTAGAGCCAGGATAATTAGCATGGACTTGATTTAGCTGTTGTTGGTTTTGAGTTGAGATCATCATTGGTTTCATACTATTTAATTGATGAGAAGGCGCCAACAATGGATTTATTCCAATAGCTACATTATTTGGTTGATTTTGTTGTGAAATATTGTCCACCGAATTAACTTTTCCAACACTTGGATGTACATTAGATGATATTTCTTGCTGCCTTTGATGTCGACGTTTTAATTCCTCACCCATTTCTGCTAATTTTGCTTGGCCTCGTAACACCGCCGCTTGTTGTCTTTGTTGCTGTTGAATATCAACATGATAGAGCTGCTGGTGTGAAGGGTTACCACTTTGTTGATTGTTAGATATCATATTTACATTTTGCATACTTTGACTAGCGGATATGTTTGTAGCATAACCACTTGCATGCGCAATATTTGGCATAGATGGAGCCATCATTTGGTTCATACGAGCATTTTGTTGCCCAAAACTATTTTTTTGGCGTAAATTCGTTGGCTGATTTCCTCCGGTTAATTGTTGGCCACTCGATAATGGAATATGTGCATTACTAGTCATACTTGGATTAACATTAGATTGATTCAAATAAGATATTGTATTTTGTGAAGGCAAAGTGTTAGAATTATTGCTGTTATAATAGGCTGATGTTGGACGGCTTAGAATTTGAGTATTATTGTTACTAGGAGCTGCATTCATAGTAGGTTGCATCGATGTTTGCGCTCTGGAATTGAAATAATAATGTAAATATATTTGTTTTTAATGTAGACTGTAGAGGCGTAACTCACCTGTCACCTAAGTTAGGTTGACTTTGATTTTGGGTTCGATAAATACTTAAATTTTGATAAAAACCTTGATCATTGTTACCGATTAGATTATTTATACTACGAGATTTATTTGCTGACATTGCAATATTTCCAACATGGTGTAGTGCTGGTACGGATTTACTATTTAAAAGCTGTTGTTGTCCGGCGTTTGCAAGTTGTGTTTTTTGTTCTTGCATGCCTGCTCGAAATATATCTCGTTCTGACATTCTTCGGTTACCTTAATTTGATATAGGAAAGGAAAAGAAACTTATCAGATATAAAAAAATCAAAGCAGCGACGTAAAAATAGTATAACTTAATAGATAGTTGGTTGGTGGTTGTTTTTTATTGTCCATAAAATAAAATACTCTAATATTGGAATTCAATTTACTAAAACCAAATGTTTTCTAAAATGTAAGAATAAATTCTTAACATAAACTAGTTTTTCTGGAATTCCAATATTTTTTTCAATGCTGGAGGGAAAATGCTCATAGAGGATTTTAGTTTTATTTCGGGAAAAGACTGAACGGAACACGCAAAATTTGGATTTGGTTGTAAAAGTCTTATAGTGGCGCCCAATGTGGGGCTCAACCCATTCATATTCAAATAAAATTCGTAATTTTTTTAGAATTTACTAGTTATATTTGTTTTTATCTGATGGACTATGTTGTATTGTTATATCTCACAGTGGCGCCCAATGTGGGGCTCAACTCATCAAAACTGAAATAAAACTCGTGATTTTCTTTAAATTTAAAAATTCAAAAAAAAGGCCCTACTTTTCTAAAATCTGGTTTGTCGAGAGAGGAGTGAAAAAGAGAAAAAAATTTTAATTCAACTTTTATAAATTGAAAATAAGTTAATAACAGAACAACATCAAAGACGTGGCAAAAAGCTCGATCAAATAAATCTATTAAAAATTGAAGGATTCGATGGTACAATTTTGTGGTGACGATGAGAGAAGAGCTATTTTCTTTGTTGCGAAAAGATGAATTTTCTGTTTAAAGAATGCAACATCAAATTTGCGGTCACACGAGCCGCCAAAATTATTAGGACTGTCGGTCGTGAAATTTAACAAACGGCAATTTTAAATTTAATAACCAGAATAAAAAAAAATTTGTACGTTAATCTTATTTAAAAAAAAAAAATAAATAAAAAATTAAAATTTTATGTTTGCTGAATGCAAGATCGAACTGCGGTCACACGAGCCGGAAGAGTTATTAGGACAGCCGATCGTGAAATTTGACAAGCGGTTACAAATATGTTTACGTTACTATTATTAATTTTTAGAAGAGATATGTTCTCTTTGTTGCGAAAAGATGTCATTTTTATGTTTGAAGAATGCAACATAAAACTTAGGGTCACACGAGCCGGAAGATTGATTACGACAGTAGATCGTGAAATTTAACAAACGACAATTTTAAATTTAATAATCGAAAAAAATACATTTTTCGTTACTATTATAAATTTTTAAGTAAAGATTAAAAAAAAGATGTCACTTTATGTTTGAAGAATGCAACATAAAACTTACGGTCACACGAGCCGGAAGATTGATTACGACAGTAGATCGTGAAATTTAACAAACGGCAATTTTAAATTTAATAACCAGAATAAAAAATATGTTTACGTGAAAATATTTTTAACAGTTTGTTCAACTAAATAATAAAATTGAAACGGTTTGAAAATCTCACAAAATTTATCTCGAATATGTTAGAAGTTTTAGTATAGGAGGAGGTGGAGTGTTGAGTGGAGTGACACGTAAATACTTTGCTCTTAATTATGTATGAATAAAAAAGATAGATGTTTAACTACTTTTAACTAATTAACTATCTAGAAACGTAATTTCAATAAAGCAATAAAAATAAAAAAATGCAAATTATCAGAAAAATTATCTCAATAATAATCAACTTCATACTTTGTCATTCTTGAAAATCCTTTAAATATTTGTTTTTATAATCATATAAATAATAGAAATTCAGAATTTTACTATCACTCTGATCCAATGTGTTGCATGAACTCTTTTTTTTAATAATATAAGCATCTGGGAATTTTTTCTTACAAATCGTTTGATTTATTTCGTATATTGAATTAATATCCGGATTACTTTGGCATTTAGTTGAGCAAATAGTTTGCTTTACATCACGTAGCTCATCATTTATGTTATTCAATGACGACGATGATTTTTGAGGAAACATTGAAGAACTAAGGGATTTTTCTAAATATTTATTATTCTTATCTTTATTTATTAATTTTTCAAAATCTGTTTCTTTTTGGTTTTCATCCGGAACGTTATTTGTATTTTCGTTATTAGTCGAACCAAAAGTACTCCATTCTTTTAATTGTTTAATTATTTCTTTTTGTTCATTATGTGATAACTTATAATTAGAAGATATATTTGAGGATGAGGTACAGTTTTTGGAGTAAGCACCAAAATATGATTTGAGTGCACTTACTTTTGCTTTATTTATAAAATTAAATAATTTTGTATTATTTTCATAAAAACTAGGTGCTTTACTATTATATGATATATCTGTAAATAAACTATCTTTACACTTCTCACCAATTGAAGTTTCAATTGATTTAGTTTCTGTTTGGACTGGTCGACGATTTATGTCTTCATCACAATAAGATGAACCAGTAGTTGAGTCAGATGTAATATCTGTCAAATCCAATCGTATTTCATTTAAATCTAATTTTCTTATATTACTATAATCATTTTGGTTATTTTCGTTATTTATATCAGAAAAATATAAACTAATTTTATCACTCGCGCATGTTTGTTTTTCATTATTTTCGGATTCATTACATTTATAAATTGGTTCTTTGTGTTGTTGATTGGTCCCATAAATATTTTTCTCAACATTTTCATAAGTATTGGATTTCATTACAAATTTTTTATTATTCGTGTAATCATCATTTATTGTATCAAAACTAACAGTTTTTCGATTATCAAAATTTCGATTTCGTTTTGATTTATCTGTAATTATACTGCGAGTAATTTCAGCCATTTTCGGTGGAACATAAACATCACACAATGGTGGTGATAAAAGTTCATCATCGATGTACGGTATATCGTCGTAATTATCAACTTCATCACTTTGATTATCGACATATTGCTCTGATTCTATTTCATTTGAATCTTCAACTGTTTCTGTTTTCTCTATATTTTCTTTATTAATTTCAACGATAGGAGATTCAACATCCTGATATTCTTCAATAAAAATTGAAGGATTAGAATTCCAGTTAATTTCAAAATTACTTGAACTTTTAAGAACGATATTACGGCTATCTCTATACCTTGGATCTATGTGCAACTTTTGATTTGACATGTTCGATATGTTATCGTGTGAATATGAGCATTCCCGCTTTAGTAAAAACTCATTGCTGTTTCGTTTTTCTGATAAATTTGAACGGATAAAAGGTTCGTTAAATTTTAAGAACGAAGATGAAGTATGTAAGTTTGGATTGCTATCGAAATAATTAACTAAACTTTCGTGTGATCCTCTTCGTAATTGCATTTTTAGTAAATCTTCTTCAATATCTTTTATTATTTAGGCAGCATTAATAAATGAGCGATACGTTATTGTACATAATAACTAAACAAAAATAATTTAATTACCTCTTTGTATGATTGGGCTAGGTTGTTGTAGAAGAGTTGCCAGGCCATGATATATTGCTCCTTGTTTTGCAACTTCTAACGTTACAACAGATCCAGTCCGTACTAAATAATCAGCAGCTCTCTCTTGCGTGATACCTATTAAACTTTGGCCATCCACTTTGATTAGTTGATCCCCTGCCTGTAATCTTCCATCCAAATCTGCTGCACCACCAGGTACAACTGATTTTATATAAATTCCTAATCTTTCCTATTAAAAAAAAATCAAAAATTAGAAATTCTAATTTCTAACGAGATTTTCAAGTTTTAATGTTTACCTGTCCAGCTCCTTTAGCTGCTACAATTGATAAACCCATACCGTTAGAGTGTTTGTGAAGCTTTATTATTTGAACTTCTGGTTGTGCTGTTTTGCTTGATAATGCGCTAGGTGATCGACCCTAAACAATATAGAATCAAAAATTATAGTATCTCATAGTGTAACATAAAACCATAAATTACATTATATTGATGCATATAAACTGTCCATAATCCAATGCTTGTGGGCTGAGCTGCCAATCGACACATTGCCGCTCCTTGAAAAGGACTTAAAAAATCAACTAATCCTGCAGGTATACTTCGAACAACATCACAGCTAAATCCATCGTCTGGTAATAACAACGCTAGTGGTAATTCTGGCGATTCTTCTAAAAGAATTTCTCTTCCATCGGCTCTGGTTAGTTCATCAGCTACAGACTCCGCCATTCGTACAGCCGTATCAATTAAATTTCTTGGTATTGTCTCTTGTGATAATAAAGCTGCCATTTGTAATGAATTTAATTTGAAACAAGAACATGCTAATTGTTGAACATCTGAAATTGTTGTTTTTGGAGATTGCAAAAATTGTGCACATTGATTAATTTTTGCGAGATGACAATCTGCGGCTAATTCTAGGCCTTGTCTTTCTGCCCATAACTCAAGTAATTGTAAACGTTCACTTAATAGCTTGCCCCACTCTGCGGTACACATATATGTCGTAGTTACAATCTACATTAAGTGGAACAAAAAATTAATTCATCTAAAGAAAATATGACAAACATATCAATTACCTTATTAAAGCAAACAACATTGATGTAATGAAACAATTGTGAAAATAGTTGAATTGTTAGGGCAGCATTTACGCGACATCGTCTTAATAATGCCATAGCAGACCCAAGAACTTGTAATACCAATCCTGCTGCAGCTTCATGTTCAATATTTTCTGACATAAACTGTAATAAAGTTTGTGATAATTCAGCATGAAAACATGACACTAAATTTCTAAACGCTGTTTGTACACTTTCAGCTAAAACTTCTTGTGCCTGTACACTAAATGCTGAAATATGACGATCTGATTTTAAGAAATGAAGAAACTCTGAGCTGTTAGCCATCCAAAACGATAAAATTTTAGGATCTGTATATTGATCTTGTACGACATTATGAATTAGATTAGCAACATGATGAAGGAATACTGTTAGTTTATGTGCTCGTTCTGTTGGCTGTAAATCAGGCCGATAATGAGTAGAAGCGCGATATCTATTTATAGAAATTAAATTTAAAAATTTTATTATTCGAATTTTACATTGGAAGGACTAATGACAAACCTTGCACATAAATATAAAGTGTAAACAGGCGCGAGTTTAAAATTTGGAATATTTACGTCCAAATCCGTAATTACTTGTTTTAAAAATAATTCTTGAAGTGTTTCAGGAAATTCTAAAACAGCAGGTAGAATTGGTTCTTGTCCTTGTTCTGCAGCAATCATTTTACTTCCTCTAAAAATATATTTTTCTCATTAATATAATTATTCATTTTGAAAGTTAAAATAATACTAATTGTCTATATAAAAGCGTATAAACGGATATTACTATAACAATGAAAGCTATTACAGAATGTGAGCTATAAGCAAATATATGTATGTATTTTTTTAGTAAGATAAAGTAATAAAACTCCTACCTTATATCCTGATTTGATCCTGTTGATTTTGCACTAGAAATAGATTTAGTTTCTGTTTCAATATTACCATCAATATCGTATGATATATCGAAGTTATTATTATCACGCCTTCGATCATCGACGTTTGTCCGAATTTTATTCTCATCTATATTTGATGAATCGTCTTGTTGATTGGGATTATTATGGTGATCAAAATTGTGTTTGATTGTTGGTTTACTATTTGTATTATTTATTTCTATAGAATCTACAAGAGCTTGCTTGGAATTATTTTGTGTTTGTGCTTGAGCTAAAGAATGAATAGGACTTAAGGGTCGATCTTCTTCATGCCAGATTGGTGATACAGGTGAACGGCTATGATTAATATGTGTTTTAAGTTAAAAATAAGGTGAAAACAAATAATATAAAATAATAATATAATGAAAATATTAATAACAGAACTACAAGATAATATGACGACATGCATAAATATAAAATATAGTTTAATCTTTTGTTTGTAGATAATATTACTTTTTATCAATATTTAAAATTATTTTACCTAATCAAATTTAATATCGTTTATCGTTGTTGTCTTAAATACTTTATAATACTTTCGAAACCGATCAAATAAATTCAATTAAATATATTAAATGAATAATGTTTTGCAATATGTCAATAAGATATATTCAAAAAAAGGGGCAGATAAATATGCAAAAAAAAACAATGGGTGTTCCGAAAATGTAAACACAGACATACACTGACAACGTCTAAGATCTCGACTATGTTCAAACTTGTATTACCTATGTCCTATACTAACCAGTACCTGAAGACGAATTCGGAGAGGACATTGATTTATCATCGTTTTTAATTCATCTTTTTATCCAAAAATTAAATTTTTAATAAGACAAAAAAATATTTGACACTAACCAATTTTTATCAAAAACCAGCTTCACAACCACAGAATGTAGCTAATAGCTTAGCATTATGTGAACCATGAACCTTAGTTTTTTTATCGGAGGACCTTGATACGATTAGTTCAAGTAACACTGTGCCCTGAAGGTTTATTGTGCTAAGCCTGGTTGTTTTCTTAGTCAGTTGCCGTTTATGCCGTCACTGGTTCTATTCTGTAATTCAAGTTGAGGCTTTTAATGAAATAAATTAGTTCAATTGGAATTACATGGTGTCCACTTTTTTTTCAAAACGAAATTCCATGACTTTTCAGAAGAAAAATACGGAATTTCGATGACTTTTTTAAAAAAATATAAATAAAATAAAACTAAAACTTTATAAATAAAATAAAACTAATAATTTTGTACAAAAAAATCTAAAATCTATTGTTCGCAAAACAAATAATATTTTAATTCGAACAAATGTTTATACAAAGTTTTGGATCACTTCATTTAATCACATCTAAAAACTAGAGTGTCTAACTAAATCCGATCAAATGTTTTATTTTTCAAAAGTGGATACCAAGGCACAGTGGTACAGATCAATTTTAGTTCGGCAAAAATTCATTTTATGAGTGATTCTTATGTATTTTTTAACGCGGAATCCGAATCTGCCATCGGCTTTTCCCCCAGGTCAGCCATTTCTTCGAAAAACCGAAAAAATCGAATTTTCGGAGTTAAGGTGCAAAGTGTTTTTTTTATGATTCCTTTGGTTTTTATAGTCATTTTATGCAGAAAAATGAGTTTTTAAATTTACCCGGTTTTTTTTTTCGATCCGAATTTTCGGTTTTTCGGGTTTCCATGATAGATAGGTAAAAAATAACTTCAGATTCGGATTCAGCGACCAAAAGTATGGTAGAAACGATATAAAACTTTACTAGTTTGTTAACTTTAAATTTGACCTCACGTGACCTTTGAGGTCACATCTTAATTTCCGCAAAAGTCCTGACTAATTTATGAGTGTCCAATTGAAGCCTGGTACTTTATCTACAAGCTAGTAACAAACTAGTAAAGTTTTATATCGTTTCTACCATACTTTTGGTCGCTGAATCCGAATTTGAAGTTATTTTTACCTATCTATCATGGAAACCCGAAAAACCGAAAATTCGGATCGAAAAAAAACCCGGGTAAATTTAAAAACTCATTTTTCTGCATAAAATGACTATATAAAACCAAGGGAATCATAAAAAAACACTTTGCACCTTTACTCCGAAAATTCGGTTTTTTCGGGGAAATGGCTGATCTGGGGAAAAAACTGATGGCAGATTCGGATTCAGCGTTAAAAAATACATAAGAATCACTCATAAAATGAATTTTTGCCGAACTGAAATTGATCTGTACCACTGTGCAAGGATCGCCATAGTTGTTCAAGGGTTTTCTTTCGATCGTCACTGTTATACTGAAGATGTTTACGTTTCTGATCAAAACCTTGCAGAAGCAATTCAATTCGGTATTAATAAAATAATGAAGCATCAACAAAAATTTTTATTTTCGTAAGTGGCCGAATTTGCTGTAGAAGTAAAAGTAGATTATTTAATATTTTGATTTATGAAGAAATCTCATAAATTGATCCTATCTAAAAGCCAACAAAATATCACATCGAATAATCGAAAACGAAAAAGAAGAAATCGACAGAGCGAAAGGGGTAAAAATTTCGACTGTCAATTTCTGTCTAAAGTTATGACAGTGCCATTAATTCTTTAAATTTTAGTACTAAATCATAGAATAATCAATATCATTGACGTGACGGAGATTTTATCGTCACTGAGCATGCAATGAAACCTACTTTGTTCGCGACGTTTTTTTTAAATTCGACTATTCTGGAAACTCCTAAAAAAATACCTAAAATATCCCTAAAACTCCCGACTGGACAACCCGTTCAAGTAAAATCTTCTACAAATTTTATAAATCCTGCATTTTTCATTCGTTTTCTGACGTACCGATACATTTCGGTTTCCATTCTTTTCTTTATACAAAGTAAGTCATGTTTAGTGGGAATTATAATAAAGTTTCAAACAAAATGAATTCGCTCGCTTCTGTTCATTTTTTATCCGCTTCATTTGTTCGACTCACAAATAAAGAACATGAAAAATATGTTTTACAAAATAAGTTTTGATTATACATAGTAAAATTTTTTCCAGAGAAATAACTAAAACTTTCCATGACTTTCCTTGACCAAAAAAATCCCCTGAGTTTCCAGAATTTCATACCTGGTGGACACCATGAATTAAAAAAATCCTCTGAGTTTCCAGAATTCCATATCCGATGGCCACCATGAATTACGTCTTTTGGTAGTGAAAGTGTTAGTCTTCTACAACTAAGTTGGTCATATCTGTGCCAAGAATATTCAGGACAGTTGCAGATGACGTGTTCTATCGTTTAAGCGTCTGAGAAGCAGAATCTACACCTGTTTGTGACATCAAGGCCTATTTTGTTAAGATGGTGGTTAATAGGACCATGTCCGTACCACGTTAGCACCCTTAGAGACACTCTGTTTAAGTTGATTGTTTTAAGGGAAGGGTGAAATGGGAAGGTTTCCTTAAAAGTTTCTTGGAGCTGTTCCCCTCCCCAGAGATAATATATATTTCAATATTGTGGTATCTTGTTTCAGCACATAGAGGATAGCAACTGCTTATAGTCAAAATTTCGGCTTTAAATATTGTTATGGTGCTGAACCGTTGATTTTAATCTAGAATCAGACACTCCTGATCCTGTGCTCACATTGGTTTAGGAATTACGAACCATCTTGTGTGACCAGTGACCTTATGTTTCAATACGGTTTTTGGTCAATATCTTGACAATAAAGTATCTGTCTAAATCTATTGTTTTTGGTATACAATCCGAAATATCTCTAAGTAGGCAGTTCAACTTTAAATGCAACAACAATTTCTTGTGAGATTGCCTGGCTTAAACTCTTTTGGAAGCATCAGTTTATGAGCGCTCAAAACCGCTATAAATTTAAGATTTAGGTGAAATGGAGAAAGCTTTAAAAGAATCTGAATTGGTGACGTTGGCGTGGAATTGAAATCACTTGTGACACTAAGACACAAGCCTTTGTATTTTTGTAAACACATTTTGAGCAGTTATTTTGCGGGTTTTAGGCCACCAAACTAAAGCTGCATATTTTTGAATTGGTTTTATTATACTTTGGTGGAACCAATTACCAAAGTATTATTTTTGGACAAAAACCCTAAGTTTTCCCAAACAAGTTTCTGCAGGTAAAGAAAAGTTTGCTTTGATATATTTCAGGTGTGAGTTCGCTGTAAGTTTGCTATCTAATCTCTTTTTCTACCTATGTATCTAATCTCTTTCGATGTTTGTATAAGATAACCGTAAAGAACACGAGAAATAAAATTGAAGTTTCTCCTATTTGTAAAAACGATAACATTTGTTTTTAAAGGGTTGATCGACAGTCCCAATTTGAAGCACCACTTTTATACAAGGCAAAGAGCTGTCTGGGTTCGATCAGTGACGATAGAGTCATTTTTCGCTCTGACCATGACTGCTAAGCCGTCGGCGTAGCCTACAATGTTGAATCCAGAATAATTTTGGTTGAGAGATCATCAGCTACCATTAGCCAAAACAGTGGAGAGAGGACGCCCCCTTGCGGACAGCCACTGAAGAATCACATAGTAAACCAGTTATTTTTCGACTATGTAGTTTTTTGCTAACCTTCGCAATGATTTGCTTGTTTAAATTTTTCTGTGTTGCCATTTTAATTATAGCATTGAAGTGAAGTGTGAACATTGTCGAAGGCTCCTTTCCTTGTAAGTCCATAATAAAGTACATACAAGTTCCTCCTTGTTGTTGTTGTAGTAGCGACGAATGTGGTGATACTCTTCCGGATCCATGGCCAAATTCATGATTCTGCTACTGCCCTTGGGCGGTACTACAAATCGGCCTTCATCAGGTCGATTGAGTTTTCTAGACAATTGAATAGGTGATCTGCTTTATCTGGCCAGCCTTCACAAGCGGGACACTTGTCAACAACTTTCTGGTCAATTCTATTCACGTAATCGTTTAAAATGAGCGAATATGTCACGCATGTGAGGGACAGACAAAAGTTTCTTCTTGTAGTTTAGGGTGCTTTCAAATTCTTAGCAAAGAACATTCTGGTGGTTTACTGGCATCTAAAATATTTGAGTTACCTAGACGCTCAAAGCCAAACGATCGATAAGAAATTATAATTGGAAAATATTGAATTTATCGCCAATACTTTAACCCAAATTTGAAACGAAGTCATTATTGATGAACATTCAAAAATGTGTAAATTTCTTCGGTTCATTTCTTCAATATCAAAACAAGGACGCAGCCACGTAGCACAATTTTATATATATTAAGTGACATTAGAAATTTATTGAATTTTTTTCGAACTAAAACTATTCATAAAAAACTTTGTCAATAAAATTTGATACCAGTCGCATCGTAGGAAGTAAAAAGTTAATTACATTTAATCCTTGGAGACGACCAAGTTAAATGTGTGGACACAAAAATTTATCCCACGAATATTTTATTTTGTATTGATTTTTATGCCTAATTTTAAGTTTAAGCGTATTTGTAACATCGACTTTTTATTTCAAAATTACACCATTCATGTTTCTTTTTATTCTAACTTTTTATTCTTTTTCTTCGATAAAGACATTACTCAACTATATTCAATTTAATATGTTAATTTATCCAAACATCATTGAAAAATGTGCAACTTTAGGAGCTATTTTCGGTCTAAGGCAATTGAAAAGTTTAACCGTCAAAATATAATCAAAATCGATATTTTGGAAAGCACGATATTCTAGCCGAAAAATGATCTGATAACAAATGAGTATATAGATTTTGTAAATCAACGTAATACGCATTTTTAAAATACTGTTTAAACAATTTTTTGGAATTTAAGTCATAAATTAAAATAAAGTTTAAAAGCTATAAATATATTATTGCAGACAACATTGAACGAAAACAAAAGAAGCAAAAACTAATGTAACCGTAATTCTTACCTCTCATACAAGCAAGCTGAATCTAGCTGCGATTGAGATAAAGCCAAGTTATAACGTCCATCTGATGGTAAGTCAATGAATCGATATGACGCTACTCTGCCAAACATAACAACAGAACCGTTCTAAACGCATATAAATGTAACGTATTAGAATCATGAAAATTTTTTCACAAAATATTTATACAACTTACATGTAATATCGTTGGCTGTTGTATATGATGTCCATTAACAAACGTCAGTGCATCCGCATGTAAAGGTGTAACAGTGCACACTCCATCCAGTAATGAAATCAAACAATGTCTGGCTTGAATTGACGGCCCAAATAGTTGTAACATATTTGTGTTAGCAGAACCTACTTCAATCGGTTCACTTCCTAATTTTATCCGACGTCCACCATCTCCATTATGTGTTATTTCAATCAATGTTGGACCCTCACGATCGTTCGACATGTTGTTATTTCCATTTGAAACACCTAAAGGTTTTTTTTTCCTTCGACGAGGTTGTGAATCAGCTGGACGTCGTCGGACGTGAAACATAATTGATCCTGAAAAAAAAGTTACATATTAATTATGAAATAAATCCTTTAATAATTAATGTTACACAAATAAACAATTTTTGTTTTACTCTCATAAACCGAAAATGAATGTTCATATATTATTTATAATCTAATAAAATTCATAAATTCACACAAGGGAAAAATTATTTCATAGATATATAATAAAAAATAAAACAATCAGAGAGTAATGTATATAATGAAATGTTTATGCCTTCCGTATATATGCTTTTGGGACATTAAAACACTTAATCAATAAGAAATTGATTTTTTATTAAAATAACTTTTAATTGTTTGTTACAATGTAAGCCGGTAAAAACGAATTCTGATTCCATGGAAAACAGATTTTAAAATTATTTGGTTTAACTATTTGTCCAATTTTAATATTAATAATTAAAAATCTATTTTTTTTATTTTTTTTTAAAAGGGATTAAGAAAGATCAACTACTACAATAGATATTTAAGTTTTATTTAACAAAGAATAAAACAAATTAATATCAATCTAGGTCACGATAAAAATAAAACTATACAAGTTTAGTTAAACTACGTAAATTCATGTGAATGTAGTTATTATGAAAATACATAGAACTTGAATTTCATTACCAAGGCAATTAATTATAACTAGAAAAGAAAACAAAGTGTTTTATCAAAACAAACCATGGTATAAAATACAATAAATAAAACTATCAATAATTATGTTACATAAAGATAATATTTTACTCACGGCGTATACCCCAATCCATCATGTTCTTAAGTTAATTTAAAAATTTGGTATCGACGTCATTTGTAAAAAGAAACACATAACCATTGCTTTTTTTTCCCAAAAATTCATAAGAATAAACATTTTTTAAATACACTTTATAGAAAACTGGAAGTTTTCTGCAACTTATTTTGATTATATCCATTTAAAAAACAATCAATAAAATAATGAAAAAAATCAACATAAAATTAAACACTGATGTATTTACATTAAATTGTTGTTGTGCATATCTTTTATACGTATCTTAACAAAAAGCTTTATCGCTTTGAAAAAAATAATGTCATATATGTGATTATATTTCGATATGTTTCGGAGATGCTTCGAGAGATATATGAAATAGGGTTGTTTGTTAAAAAAAGCAAAAAAATTGTTCTAAAAGCAACAAGTGGTTGAGTGATATAGCTTATACTAATCGAAAATAGATGTCAATGATTGATAAAAACAAAGAATTTTATATATAAATAAATAAACAATTATTACCTCGTGACGTCGGATGATTCATTAAAATTGATAAAGGACATTCATCATCATCTAATATGTATTCAGTAGCATCGCTATTAACCTAAATTAAACAATCACAAAATCGTATTGAATGTGATAATCTATGTATGGAAGTAAAACAAACCTGAACTAAACAATAGTGCAGTGGATCAGCTTTTTCCATTCCATATTTCGATAACATTTCACGAACAACTGCTTGTGCACAATCTCGTATAGATAATAGAAGAGTTTTGTAAGGTACATCACGACATAAACTTTCTCCATATATTTTTAATGTTCCTCCTAATAAAACTTTTATTTCAAAATATTTTATAATTAAAAAGATATTTATATATCATACCCGTATCAGGACCACCATCTCTCGATCGAAATTGTTGTAATTTTTTTTCTAATTTCTGTTGTCTTCGTCGTCTCATAACCGCTTCTGGATTCGATATTGAACGAGTAAATGATGTTTCAGGAAGCTCTGATTTTATTTTAAAATTATTATTAATATAAAATTGATCCTTCATAGAATATTAAAAAAATCTACCAACCCGTATATAATCTTTCTGCTACATGATTTTCTGAATCGTTTGAATTTGTTTGTATTTTCGACATTTTATCTTTTTTCTTTTGTTCTTTTTTCTCCCGTTTCGATAATTTTCGTTTAAATATAGGATCATTATTGTCTAAGGCCTAGAAATTAATAAAAAATATTAATTACATAACATTAATTCTTTATATACATAATAACAGTACATGTGTCTTTTGATCAATATTTTTTAAAAGAAAACGTCCTTCTCTATCATCAATGTGCCAATTTAATTGTACAAGTAATGGTTTTTCATCACCGTTTAGTTTTCGTTCTTCGTGATTAGAATGAACTTCATATAATGCATAATTTGGGAGTGTTAACATTCTCATATCAGGTCGGAATTTTTCCACTAACGTTTCGATTACATCGGACACGGTTGCATCTGATGCAACACGAATACATTTTGTAGCGACTTTTTGACCGGCATCTTGAAAATAAAATCTCATCACTCCATGAAATTGTAGGGCCTGAAAGATAAAATATAATCATACAAGCATAATATTTTTAATTAATTCATTAACTTAATTAATTATATATTTACTTCATCTGGTTCAGAGAGTTCAAATAAATCTAAACGGTTGGCATTCCATTGTTGAATAACTGATCGTAATGCTTCTCGTTCTAACATTCTTTTTTCATTTGCTGTCATTTTTTAAGGTGAAATGATATTAATTCTAGAAAAAGATAAGAAAATAAATTATTTTTCTATTTCTTTTATTTTTTTAAGGTTATGACAAAAAAAACGAATATGAATGCCAAGTTTGCTTATTTTAAAAGGAAGCAGTACTTTATAGCTAGGTGCATTAAAAACATGCAATATGACAATTCTGACAGCGGACTATCCAAAGACCATGCTCAGTGCAGAGGAGTTGGGCATAGTGGACCAAGATGGTGTAATGTCAGCCAAACGGGTTCTAAAATCGATAATAATTAGAAAATTTCATAAGGAGACAAACATAAAAAGAAAAACACTGTACTGGATCTAATACAAAATACCCATAATTTAGTAAAAAATTTGTATCAGCAAGGCTTAGGGCAAACATGCAAGCAAGCTTACGACTCTCAAACGAAATAATTTATACCTTTCTTTAGAATCAATGAAGATCCCTGGTAAGTCACAGGCACTCCTAATACTGTGCTCTTTATGAGTAGTTAACGAGATATATTTAAAAGCCAACTGTAGTCTTGAGGTAAGATAATTGGTATCAACTCTATAATATTTTTTAATCTAGTTTAGGAATATGTATATAATCATTGACATTATCTGCTCTAAAGAGTTGCTTGAAATAAATTTACACTAAGGACATATGTTCGAATTTATTATTTGGATCATTGCTTTAACTAAGTCTTCACGCTTAGCGTAACATGAATAATGCATCTTTAATAAATAGATAAATCAAATTATTCGATTACGATATTTCCCGTTTTTGCATTATTTATGTTAATGCCTATACCTAATGCCACCTATTTTTACTGATATAATTTCGAAGCAGATAAATGATAATCAATCGCTGATATAAAATTAATGAAAAATAATGGACAAAGTGAGATACATGTTATATTTTTGTGTGTGAAAAACTTAAAATTATATAAATATATACATGAATTGTGTTGTTTTATGTAGCTGCTTGTTAAGCTTTTTTACAATTGTTCGTTATTCAATATAAATCCAATTATGTATAGACTTAAAACTATTTGTAGAATTTCTTTTTATATTTCTATTTGCTCGTACATAAATGATTTCAATTTAGCACGTATAGCTTTTTTGTTGGTGGCTTAGAGTTCACAAATTTCTTATTTGCCAGACTTGGCCCCAGGACATTAGTCCAAACTTGGGCCGTTTGAAAATGTTAAGCCTGGTCCTGAAACCCCAAAAGCTGTGGCGCGGGCTTCGCACCTTTTTCTTATCCGGGTAGTCAGTGGAGCAATAAAATTTTACTCTACCTGATCTATTTCTGGACGGTAATAGAATCTGGAATCTGGATGTTGTTGGAAGTGCAAGAAATCCCAGAGTAACTTTTAACAATACTCTGAGTTGGTGGACCATATTACTCGCCTGTGTGGCCACATCGACTACAAGCTTTATACTTTAAATCTCACTATCCAGTTTTACCCTTAGGCTACTAAACAACAACTTGTTAAATCATAAATTGCTCCTTTTTTTATGGTGATGTAACATATGGTCAATCTGTCTGTATTAATGAATCACTTAGGTTATAGACTTCTAATGCTTGATGCACGTGTTAACTGTTAACCATAGGAAAGGAAAGTTAGAAGGGGTAGCCAAGAACTGGGGATAGGACTGAGGCGATAGTAATGATGTATAGCGGATTTAAAAGCTTGGGGATTGTATGTAGCAGGAAAAACATTTTTCGGTTACCGATTTCACCAGTATACGGAACATGAATGGAAGGAGTTATTACAGCTAAATGTTTTCACATATGAGACCGCCAAGGTATGGGAATGCAAAGATTGTCTTGTGGGTCGTTAAGATCTACGTAATGGAGGTATTAAGTCATTAATTTCTTTAGAACATTTATCGTAGTAGTATCTGTAGAAAAGTGTAAGAGCTCCAACCTCTCTTCTATGATGCAGCAAATCCATACCACCCGATGTGATAATTGAATTATAAATTATCTTCAGCCTGTGAACGCTGTCGACAAAATTTAAAAAGGTTTCTGGTGCTGATCCCACAAATGTGAGTGGAATTCGAGGATCGGTTGTACATATGCTTTATAGTTCGTAGCAATATCAGATGGAAGGAAAAAGCTTTTTTAGAGTTGTAGGACGCCAAGTCGTTGGGCATGCTATTTCAATTTGTGATTGATATTATTACCCAATAGTTTAAGTGCAGGTGAGTTTGATAATAGTACTCTGGAAAAAACCTTATATTGGTGCGTGAAATGAATTAATTAGAATTAAATGTCACAAGATTCCGTTTATTACCCCATCCAGAATTAATTAAAGATCTACATCCAATGATTCAACCGTTTTTCTACAATGATGGCTATTTTTAAAAAGAATAGGAATGGAAGATTCCAGATAGTACTATGTCATTAGCAAAGCTATATATTGGGTTTTTGGTGACAGATAAAAAATCGTTGATAAAAATCAGAAAAAGGGTAGTTGACAGAACCATGAGGAACGCCGCCTTGATTTGAGAAATTAGCCGACATCCACCACTACTCTGAGATAAAAAATCTTCTAACCAATAAATTAGGTCTTACAGACTACAAATGAAACTAATTTGTCGATAAGAGCCCGATGCCAAACTCTGCAAAACGCATTGGATATGTCAAGAGAAATGATATGAGACTCACCAAAGTCATGAATTGCTTACTCCATTACTCCTAAGGTCTAGATTAAGCAGTGTTGACCACAAAATTAATGACCGGAATTATCGACGACAGAGTAAAGCCGGGCATTCACATACAACAGAAACAGAATTTCATACAAATTAGACAGCAACAAATTCTGTTGCTGTAAAATTTGTATGGAATTCTGTTTCTGTTGTTTGTGATTTTCAGCCTTTAGCAGCAAAATTTGCCGTTGGTAGATCTGCCTTCGCTTTGGTTTCGGTTAGAGGGTTGTCCTGGTTATCCATGAATTGTGGAATAGAAGATTTGATAAAGTTACTGTCAACCTCTCGGATAAAATTTCAGTACGACCGACTGCCTTTAGAGACGCGTAAAATTTTACGCTTAATATTAGAGTTGAAGAGAAATTTAGCTTTTTTAAATCTATAACTGTGACAGTCATTTCTAGCCCTGATATAAAGTAATCTACAGCTGGGAGAATTATCGCTCTGTTATGTGTTAAACGTTTTGTTAATTTTAGCTATATAACATTCATCAGAAATCCTGGATCCATTTTGACATTTCACAATACCAGTTGGAATAAAAATGTTCTTTCTCAGTAGAATAATGAAGTGATCAATGCAGTTGCTGGGTTAACATTTTTATCCTGCGAAGTTTCTGCAAATTGCATCTACTGTAATGTCAAACCTTTCGAGGAGGGGATAGTTTTGAACTAAACGGCCAAGAGTTTATTTTGAAATAGACAGAAACTACACAATAAACTGATCTGCAAACTGCAAAGAGGAGCATCGACTGAGCAATTATATTTGATAGAGTGAGTTGTTATGAAAAGATCATGTAGATTAGAAGAATGGCTGTTGTGTAAGCTGATTGGAATCAGCATATTCAGCAATTATAATATTGCCCTCCTAATGTTTTGGTAGAGAAAAGAATAAACTCCACGTCGCATTCAATTCATGCTTTAGGTATATATTTAACCTTGACTTTAGAGACCATTTATGTTAAGTGCATTCTAGGTTGCTCATTGTATGTATGCTATGCGTTTCGCATTACAAATGACTGTCCTCACTATTTATTGAGGAACTTTAATTTGGAAACTCGTAGCGAATGTCGATCCTTAAAGTACCTCGGTTTAACTGTCAGCAAAGAAGGAGTAGTTTTTTTGTTTATGAATTTTGGATTGAAATTTAAAATATGCTACTTTGAGAAAACATTTGGTCTTATTTATATGTACATGAATCACTTTAAAATAAACAAATAAATTGTTAAGAAGTGAAAAAGTAAATGTTAAATCAAAAATCATGAAAATTTCTAGCGAAATTTAACAAAGAAGGCAAATTTCGAGAAAAGAACTGAGAAACATCTTTCTGTTCCAGTTCAAAACTGATGCAGATCAAAATTGTTGCACACTACAAAACTACACTACTACAAATAAACAAACACTGAAAACCATATTTTCCCGAAACAATTGTTTGTACTTTGAGTCATGAAAGTCCACAACCAGACATCGAAAACCATCTATTAAAATTAGTAGGGTAGAGTACATGGAACATGGCAAAATAAAAAAATAAATGAAATGACAGCAAATTAATGCTAAAATATTCAATGATTAAAGGAATGAAATATAAAAAATAAATAAGTTGTAATTAACACAATTAAACAAAAATTAAAATGGCTTCGGGAGGAAAACTATTTTCCTAACCTAAATACACACATTATATTATAGTAGTTGATTAATTTTCTTTAGCAAATGTTTCTAAGCCATGTTTGATAATAAATAGAAGCGGCCGAAAGATTTGGTAAAAAAATTGATCAAATACTAATCTGATGTGTGAATTTAATTTACAAAAATAAATTTTCTATTAAACAAATCTATAGTTTTTAATTCAGGGAATGAGTAAAAAACGAAAGGAATTTTTACTGTTGTAGAATGGAACGAAAAAGAACTGCCATAAAATGTTAGAAAGCATCATTGAGACGACCTTGTCTGGTGGGAAGCAGACAGTAGCGGGAAGCAGACAGTAGCGGGAAGCAGAAGATTAGGGGAATATCATGTATTACAGTCTATTGACGACTACTGATCATGATTTATCACCACTAATTGATTTTAAGAAAAGCAATAAGCCCTCAAAAAATTGGCAAAATTGCACATAAAAACCCAACGTTGAAGGCATGTAGGGGCTGGCTACAATACAATGCGGATTGGCCAATTTAAATTTGCAGAATGATCATCAATTGTTAAATGGTATCAAAAATGTATTTCCGTTGTTCCAAAACTAAAAATTATAAAACATTTAATTACGCATTAATTTGATTTAGTTTTACGTAGCTAAGTGTAAGTTTCATTATTTCGAAAAAAAATTATCCAACACATTCGGTTATTGTGTAGCAGAGTTCTACAAATATATATTGATCAAACAAACTCTATAGTTACGTTTTTTATTAAATTACTATTTATATCGCGTATCAATTATAAATATTGCTTTTGTGTATTTTAAAGTTAACTTATTTTTATTTTACATAATTAAACAATTCTATTTACAAAATTCTTTTGAAATATGAACAATGCAGTAATTAAAATAACTAAATCTTAACCGGCCACAATCATGGTGTTTAAATTTATTTTTGAAAAAACATTTGGTTTATTCAAGATGTTGGGTTAATGGAATCGAACACAATTTTTTTTTTAAATGGAAATTGAATATTCGAAAATATTGATAATCTAGGTGCGTATGCGTAACATAATAAAAAAAAACTCAAGAACATATGTGCACAATTGAACATACATATTTGTTTTTTGAATATATGTACATATAAAGATTGTCTTTGAAAAAATTGTATAATCAAAGACAATTGGTACGTTAAAATATTTGTAATCGAACGATTTAAATTTTGCGGTCCAACAATTTCACTTCCTTTTGTTTGGAATTGTTTTATTATTCAACTGTTGAATAGGGTTGATTTTATGTACATATATGTACACAAACATGTGTGTTGAATATTTTTGTGTATCGTATGTAAAACTTTGTTTTTATACAATAACTCCAATTACATTAAAAATAATCGATTAAATAAATCTTCAAATAATCAATCAGGGTGGGGTTGAGGGTAGCAAGTAATTGTTAAACTGCACTAGTATAGTAACACATAGTACTGTGGAATCGTGCTCTTGAGTGTCAACGATACTTTTAACTGCATCTTCTGAAACCAAATTCTAAGTGTCCATGAAATAAGCAAGTGATTGGCCAAACTTGAAAAAAATATCGAAAAATTTGGGAGTGAGTGGAGTTGTACTAATGATCACACAGAGGATATGTCTAAAATTAATTCAGCTCTAAAACTAGCAAATATGTAGTTTAAAATTGCAACCGAACGATAGAAAGTTGTAAGTCAAATCAACCGCCCAAGCTAAATATTCTAAAAATAAACTCAGAATGAAAGATGTCTCTTTATATGACAACTTCTAACGAACAATTGGGCAACATTTCACTAATAGAAATAAAAGATTCTTTTTAATAAGAAGAGATCATTCCTATAAGACTTGTTACCTTAAAATGAAGGACAAAAGTGATATGCCTTTACCCAGTGTTTAACGTCTTCACTGGGCGGTCACGGTTGCTTAAGATTCGAAAAAGAATTTAGTCTTTAAAGAGTCCCGTCAAACGATTAATCAAATGCCATTGGATACATTTAGCAAGCGACACAAAAATTTCTTTTCAAAAGTTCAAAGGAAAATAATTAAAGAGATTTTGCATACTTATTTCTCAACAATACCAAGAGTAGGTCCGCAAGGATATATTTTTGACCCAATTTTCTGCAAGAAAAATGCCATCTACCATCAAAGTACACGGCCGGCATCTCAATTGAAATGGTTAACCCAATCAGATACCTTGGTATCGACTTAGACGAGAGGCTAGTATTGTCAAATCATGTAGTCCAAATATGTGACAAATCAAAGTATGTCTTTTACATGAAATGTTGGGTTTTGACAGAAATACACTACATCCCATTCAAAGGATTGTAGTAGAATCGATTTTGACTTCCTGTTCGGCAGATTGGTATAGGCGGGAAAATGCTGAGTAGGTTCAACAAGTAGCAAGAGCTCAAAAATATGAATTTTTCCGAAATCCAAGGCTTTAAAACCATTTCTACATATTCGTTTCAGGTTATAGCGGGTACACTGCACAACCAAATTCACAGTTCGAATAATGCAAAAAAACATTAACTCAATAAACAGGGACTGCAGTAAGACACAGCTGGAAGGCACGCTGGGAAGTCTCAGATACGAACAGACACATGCCTTCATTAGAGACGCAACCTACGTTTTAAAAAATAAAAAGAAGGTACCAGTCGGTCCTTTAGTTCAGTTCATTGCTGGACATGACAAACCTCGTCATGGCTCGTATTGAAAAAAATTCTTTCCCAACGAAAACGTGGCCATTTGTAATCTGTAAAAACATTTTATAGGGCAAACACAACATCCAATCCATCCAGTGCAAAATTTGTAAGTAATGTTGCCACATTAAGAACTGCTCAGGTCTTACCACATATTTTTTTTTAAATAAAAAATGTTGTATTATAGGGTTTACATTATGTGTCACAACAACATATAAATACCTTTTAAGACCGAAGTCCCACAACAACCTGTGCTCTAATGTGTTGATGAACGCTTTTTTTAAACCTCTGCGGATTGAAACTACCTGACTATGGATTGCGGCAAACTATTCCATTTGAATGCAGTTCGAACAAAGAAGTCTTTCTGCGATCTGCCGGTATGACAGCGCGGGCTCTCGATCGTTTGACTGCTTGCACTAGCCCATTTTTTTTTTTTTTAAATAAAATGTGTTGTGTAATAGGGTTTAGAATATGTGTCACAACAACACATAAATACCTTTTAAGTCCTAGGTCTGGACCTGGATCCCACAACAACTGGCGTTCTAAGGTGTAGATTAATGCTTTTTTTAAACATCTGCGGATTGAAGCCACCTGAGACTAAGTGTTCCGGCAAACTATTCCATTTGTACGCAGTTCGGACAAAGAAGTCTCTCTGCGATCTGCCAGTATGACAGCGCGGGATCTTTACCGTTTCACCGGTTGCGGCAACCGATTGCCGAGTGGAACGGGGGTAAGAATAAGTTTGAGGCATGATGCCGCTGATTTCATCTGAGCACTGCTGATGACGATATTTGTAAAACACAACGAGGTCAGCAACAGTGCGACGATGTTGTAGGGAATCAAGTTTTGATGTCAAAGTTCGATCACCCACAATTCGTATAGCCCGCTTTTGAACAGAGTCCAAGATGGGAACAGAAGCAGCATTCTAAACTTGACAACAGTACTCCATACAGCGACGAATATAGGAGTTATAAACATGGAGCAATTTGTATTTGAGCTTGTTGATTAAGTTGGCATGCCAGAGTCGATCGAATGCCTTGGAGATGTCTAAAGCGCTAACGTATGTTTCACCACCTTTATCAAGTATGCTGTTTCAACAATGCGCTACATAGTTTAATAGATCGGTAGTTGATCTTTTGTTTCGAAAACCGTATTGGCTGTCGGCTTTTAAATGATTTACTTCCAGAAATTTTGAAATGTGTGTAATTAATGTAATGCTCGTAGACTTTGGATAGGACCGATAGTAAAGCTAATGGCCTATAATTTGAGATGTCGGATTTTGGTCTCTTTTTGGGGACGGGCTGGACATTTTCCAACTTCCAGCACGAGGGAAATATACCAGATTTGTAGGATTGGTAGAATATCTTAGTCAAAGTTAGTGCAAGTTCTTTAGAAAAAGTTTTTAAAATAATGGGTGGAATGTTGTCCATTCCTGAGGCTTTGTTAAGGTTTAGCGACTTTAAAAGTTTAGCGACTATTTTGGGTTTGAAGTGGAGTTCATTCATATTAACTGCTGAAGACTGGATTTGGGGTATTTCTTTAGGTATTTTTTTAGGTATTTTTTTACATACCGGCCCTAACAGCTTGCATCATACTAGTAACAATAACGGCTTTTGCGCCGCTGAACTGGCTATGATGTATGATCTAGTAATATCTAGCACTTTCTTCCCTCATAAGAGAATTCACAAGGCAACGTGGAAATCAAATCGATCACGTCATGATTTTTAAGAGACACTCTACAAGTGTAACTGACGTTTGATCATACAGAGGTGCTGATATGGACACCGATCATATGCTTGTCATCTTTAAGCACAAGTGCAAATTATCATCTACATTTAATAGACAAGCAAAAGAGGCAGTGCGCTGGAATGTCAAAGCATTTAAACACCTGGAAACTCTGATTAGATATCAAGAAATTGTAACGCAAAGCATAGAAGAGCTTGACATCCCGCTTGAGATGCCATTAAACATACAAGAATGGCAAACGCTTCAATCAACCATTATATCCGCAGCACAAACTACAATCGGAAAACGACCACCGAAATCACGTAACGAATGGTTTGCTGAGTGCCGCGAAAGCGTTGAGCACAAACAAAAACTGCGAGAAAAATGGCTAACAAGGAACACCCAAACCACCCAAACTGATTATCTATGAGCCAGAAAAGCCTCAGCAAAACTCGTACGGAAAAAGAAACGCGAACACATGAAGAGCTGCATTGAAGACATCAACCAACAAGTGGTCAATGGAAATTCGAAAGAGTGCTTTGCCAACGCACGGAATCTGACAAAAGATTTCCACCCAAGATCAACAGCGATCAAAAATGGAAACAACGAGCTTACAACAAATGAACGTGATGTGCTGGCAGTATGGCGATCCCACTTTCAAGACCTACTGAATAGGAAAAATAAAGTTCATCCTATTAAAGTAATTGCTCCGTCAAGTGACGAGATTTTTGTCCCTTACCCAACAATAGAAGAAGTGGAAGCTACCATCAAAAAATTAAAAAATGGTAAATCACCAGGTATCGATGGACTCCCTGCAGAACTATTTAAGAATGGAGGAGCAGCTCTGGTCTCACGTATATATGATCTGATTCTTGCAATCTGGGACCAAGAAGATCTACCTGCTGAATGGAAAACAGCTCTCATTGTTCCGCTACATAAAAAAGGTGACCACCTAAAGTGTGCGAATTACCGTGGCATCGCACTGTTGAACACTGCATATAAAATACTAGCTAATGTCGTACTCGCTCGGCTCATCCCGTTCGCCGAATCTATCATCGGCTACTATCAGTGTGGTTTTCGTCCCAACCGTTCAACCACAGATCAATGTTTTACCTTAAGGATGATTCTGGAAAAATGTTGGGAGCACAACATCAGCAGTATACTATTAGACAATAAAAATTAAAAAGGAATTTAAAGAATGTACTAAAAATAAAAATAATTAAATACCAAAAAAGTAGATTTTGTCGGTATTTAAGCGAAGGTTTTGCTTCAAACCTTACATTGTTTCCAAATATTCATATGGAAGCTTATTTTTTCGAACAAGTGATCATAGATTGTATGAACTCATAATCGGTTACGATTAAAATAGTAAATTATAATATGGCTGGTTGGTTTACGGAGGATTTAAAAAGACTCAAAAGATCAAAAACCGAAATTTTTTTCAAAATTCCAAAATTATTCCAAAAATTAGAATAAAATCAAATATTTAAATTTTTTCTAAATTCCAATAATATTTCAAAAATTCTTAAAAATTCAAACTTTTTCCAAGATTCTAAACATATTGCAAATATTATTACAAAATCAAAAATACAAACTTTTTCAAAATTCTAAGACTATTTCAAAAACTATAACAAATTCAAAAATTTCCATGTCCAATTTCATTTTAAATTACATTTACGTCATAAAAACAGCTACATTTTTTTTTTCCAAAAAATTGGCTAAAAATAAATTAAATCATTTTTTGACACACTTGACAACATTTTTTGACAAACTTATAATGCAATAATCTAGTTTTTGATCTCACATACCAATCCCGACCATCAAGATTTCTCCAAATTCAATGATCCTACTCGTAATCACTTAAATGAACGTTTTTTAAGCAAATTTCCTTGTTTTGACACACGACGATTTTTTGACACACTTCCGGTACAGTTATCGAATACATCGTCCTTTCGAATCTTACCATTGAGTTAGAATTCAAATTTTTAGAATTTAGACCTATTTTTAGAATTCAAAATTTTTCAAATCCCATCAGCCGTTTTCTAGATTTCGTCGGTTGTGAGGGAACGAACGGACAGCCCACAGACAGACATACATTTTTTTTTGCTTTTTTAGAATCAGTAGGTCCTAAAACGTCGAGAAATGCCAAAAAAAGTGGGGGTAAGAATTTCACTTTGAGCTCATGAATGTAATACTTAGGTCTTTCAGACCGCAGTAAAATAATTTCATAAAAGATAAAATTAAATTATGTTCTAGTGATCAAAAGAGTCTTTGGAAAATCATAAAACAGCTTGTCTTAAGAGAAAATAAAGATCATGAAATAAATGAAATTATCATTATTGGAGAAGTTGTGAAAAATAGTTTGCAAATTGCTAATGACTTGAACAAATTTTTCATTGATAGTGTTTATGATATTAGCAACAGTGTTCCTAAAGTTCAATACATTAATATGATCAATCCCGTCAGCTGTAGATTTGAATTTGAAATAGTATCAGATTATTGTTTGCAAACATTGATTAAAAATTCGAAAAACAAAGCAGATTTTAATGGATTAAATGTAAAAAAGTTGTTGGATAGTTACGAGATTATTGGTCCACATTTGCTGAACATTGTAAATAGCTCGATGCAGTTAGGTATATTTCCGGAAAACTGGAAAGAGTCTGTCGTTGTACCAGTCCCGAAAATAAAAAATTCTAAAAAATGCGAAGATTTAAGACCATATAACATGTTACCAGTGCATGAGAAAATTCTTGAAAAAAGTGTGTGAATTCAGCTGGAGAATTATTTAGAGCAAAACTGTATTTTAATACACGAACAATCTGGATTTAGGAAAGGTCATTCATGTGAAACAGCACTAACATGGATCACTTTTGAATGGAAAAAGCATATCGATTCTGATATTGTTTTAGCAGTCTTTTTAGACTTTATGCGCGCTTTTGAAACGTTAGTTTACTGCTAAATGAAGACTTGGAAAACCTTAATAATTGGATCAGCATGAATAAACTTAAGTTAAATGTGAGCAAAACTAAATGTATGGCTTTTAATTCAACAATTGATCCGGTGATAAAAATTAACAACGAAAATATACAAGTAGTGAGCAGTTTCAAATATCTTGGAGTAGTTATCGATAACAAACTAAAGTTTAACGAACATCTAAATCAGGTGTGTGCTAAAATATCAAAAAAAATTGGATTTCTTAAAAGGCTTAGACATTCCTTGACAAAGGAAACAGCTATTTTGTTGTACAATGCTTTAATTTTACCTCATTTTGACTATTCCGCTACTGTTTTGTTTGGTGCTAATATGGAATTTATGTCAAGACTGCAACTTTTGCAGAATAAGGCAATGAGATCAATATTAAAACGTGATATGTACACGCCGATAAGATCAATGATTCTAGAGCTTAACTGGATGTATGTTAAAAAAAGAATTATTTTTAAAGCTTTAATATTTATATTTAAAATCAAGATTAATATACTGCCTAGTTATTTAACCAGAAATTTAAGCTATGTAAGTGAAAGTTCTAACTACAATTTAAGAAATGCTTATACTTGGTCTGAATTGTAAACAGGGCAGGGTGTTTGTCGGTACAGTTACCGAAAACCCTCGTTCGTGTGTGTATTTGTCGAATGTCATCTTTGGCATACTTATACCTCAATGTAGTGGTAAAGATGCCGTGGCTGTTAAAGTTACGGTAAAGATCGATGGTGTTGATACTGACGTAGTCTTCGCATCCATGTATCTACCGTATGATGGCACCACTCCAACCCAGGATCTTGTCAAGGTGGTGGAGTTCTGCAGTAACAAGAACCTACCCTTGATCCTGGGGTGCGATGCAAATGCGCATCTTGGAATTTGGGGCAGTTCAGATAACAACAGACGAGGAACAGACCTCGTAGAATTTCTTCATGGTACAGATCTAGAAATTCTAAATAAGGGGAACGCTTCCACTTTTTCAAATGCAATTAGAGAGGAAGTAATTGACATTACCCTCACCAGTTTTGGTTAAACGGGTTGGAAATTGGAGAGTATCGCAAGATATTCTCACGTCAGACCATAATTGCATAAATTTTGACTTTAAAGTCGATATGGTGGTAAAAGACAGTTTTAGAAATCCCAAATCTACTGATTGGGATATGTACAAACTACTTCTTGACCAATTGTTACTTGACTTTGATCCGTCAATCAAGTGTACGTACACAAGACATTGAAAATGTTGCGAATCGGATTCAAGAGTGTATGGTCAAGGCTTTTGAAGAATCTTGTCCACATAGGGTGTTTCATCATGAAGAAAATTCACCTTGGTGGAATAGAAAACTAAAAAAGCTGAGATCTACAGTCAGGAAACTCTTAAAGAAAGCTAAGCAAACAAATAATACCGATGACTGGATCACTTATCGTGATAGTCGGAGGGAATATAAATACAGCATTAGGAGTGCTAGAGAGAGTGCATGGAAGAAATTTTGTGAATCCATAGAAAGTTATCCTGTGGCAGCTAGACTTCACAAAGCACTCTCAAAAGAACCCAAATACCAACCGGGCTTACTGGTTATGCCAAATGGCAGGTATACGGAATCTGTGGAAGAAACAGCACAACATCTGCTTTGTACACATTTTCCGGGTAGCAGCACCACTGCTGAGATGAAAGAACAACTAACTGTAACTCCAAACAAAGATAGTTGGATCTTGGCTGAGAATGTGGTGAACAGAAGATCTCTGAGATGGACCATAGACTCCTTCAACCCATTTAAGTCGCCTGGTCCTGATGTCCTATCCATGCATGCTACAGAACAATGTTCATTGCCTCATTGAATTACTGTTAAATTTATATAGGGCATGTCCAGCATATGGCTATGTCCCAGAAGCGTGGCGGAAAGTTAGAGTTGTTTTCATACCAAAATCAGGTAAAAACAACTATAGTGAAGCCAAGTCATTTCGACCAATAAGTCTGAACTCCTTTGTCCTCAAAACTCTGGAAAGACTGGTTGACCGTTATATAAGGGACACCGCCTTACTACAGTTTCCACTGAGTACCAATCAGCATGCATACCAGATTGGGAAATCGGTGGAAACAGCTGCGCATCATTTGGTGACGAAAATTGAAAGAGCACTAGATGCCAAAGAATTCGCTTTGGGTGTTTTTTTAGATATAGAAGGTGCTTTTGATAATACCACCTTCGAATCAATCAGGACTGCGGCATCACTACATGGAATTAGTAGCACGATCTCAAATTGGATCGTGTCTATGTTGAGCTGCCGCATAACCTTTGTTGAAATGGGTAATACTACTGTTTCAGTTTCCGTCAAACGGGGTTGTCCACAGGGTGGTGTTCTCTCCCCTCTTCTGTGGACTTTGGTAGTTGATAGTCTTCTTAAGAGACTGAATCAATCGGGACCCTATTCTCAGGGTTACGTTGATGATATTGCCATACTGGCAATTGGGAAAGACCTTCGCACTCTTGTGGATCTTATGCAAAATTCATTGAAGGTGGTTGAAGAGTGGTGTGGGAAGCAAGGACTTGCAGTCCATCCTTCCAAATCACAGGTAGTCTTATTTACCAACAAGAGAAAAGTGCCTGCAACACCAAGTCTGTATCTTTTCAGTATGCAGTTGAGCTACTCGGATGAGGTTAAGTTTGTAGGCATTATTCTCGACAAAAAATTAAATTGGAACACACATTTAACAAAAAAAAATTGATAAGGCTGTCATTTCTTTTTGGCAATGCCGTCGGTCCTTCGGTCGTTACTGGGGCCTTAGTCCCAAAATTATCCTATGGATATACACAGCAATAATCAGACCAACACTTGTTTTTGCATGTGTTGTCTGGTGGCCAAAGACGGAGAAACAATACGTTCGTGCTAGATTAAATAAAATACAGAGAATGGCATGTGTAGGTATTAGTGGCTCAATGCGTACCACGCCAACACTGTCGTTGGAAGCCATGTTGGGTCTGGCTCCTTTACATCTACATATAGAGTACATGGCTAAAAGGGCCGTCTACAGACTGCATGTGGCAGGGACGTGGGTAAACAGAGGGAAAACATGCGGTCATGGTCAGATACTTGATAGACTACGGACAGATTGTCCCGAAATAGATATGCATAGTGACGTCATGACCAAAGTATATATAACTGTATAACTTTGAGAAGCCCGCTGAACTGGTCATCTCTTTTAGAGAAGAATGTAAGGGAATTCGGTCCGAATGGTCCTCCAGCGAGATTTATGTTTTCTATACAGATGGCTCACTGTTGAATGGAAATGCAGGAGCTGGCGTGTACCTGGAAGCAGATAATGTCATAAGCAGCAACAAATTTCCGCTTGGACGGTTTTGCACTGTTCTTCAAGCGGAGGTGTATGCTATCAATGAATGCACGCATATAATAACTCTTCTGCGTCTGCAAGGAAAGGAAATATGCATCTGTTCGGATAGCCAAACAGCTATCAAAGCACTGGTAAACCCGGAGACTACTTCCAAACTCTTCAATGAGTGTAGGGAAAATCTTTGTAAGATAGCGCAACACAACAATATCACTTTGCGGTGGGTTCCAGGTCATAGTGGCATTCCGGGAAACATAAAAGCGGATGAACTTGCAAGGGCTGGAGCGGGCATGAAATATTCAGGTCCAGAACCCGCCTTAGGGTTATCCAAAACGTTTGCCTTGTCATTATTAAAGGTGGATGCCGACCTCAAGATGAAGGCCTTGTGGAATGCGTCATCGACAGGCAGACAAAGTAAGATGTTTTTTAGCATTTCAGATAAAAATGTTAATTTTCTTTTAAGTCTGAAGTGGAAAACTCTCAGCACTGTGGTCGGTGTCCTTACAGGACAGGGACATCTAAACAAACACCTTTTTACCATGGGACTTAGTGAAAGTGCTGTATGTGGGTGTTGTCTTGAAGAGGAGGAGGACTCGGAGCACTTTTTGTGTGTATGTCCAGCCTTTTCTAGGATCAGAGCTAGAATTTTTGGCGCTGAAACTTTAGAGGCTGGCACAATCAAGCTGTCGCCAATACAGTTGGTTCTAGATTTCATTAAACTTACAGAAAGGTTTGTGGAATAGTTGTTATGAGACCAAACTCGGACACGGCGCTATGGACCGTAGAGTATGCGTGCCAGGACAAGTTTTGCCTCGTGCAACTTGCCCAACCATTTCTAATCTAATCTAATCTAATCTAAGAAATGCAAACAATTTTCGTCTTCAAAAATTCAAAAAAACAGCAACTGTAATGTACAAAGGATTACAAATATATAATGAGATGCCCCACGAAATTAAATCTGAATCTAATTTTGCTAAATTTGTTAAACTAGTAAAAATTTATATAACAGAACAATATTAAATTTTGAGTACTCTATATTTGTAAATGAAACATACAAGAATATTTATTTTGTAAATAGTAGATATTTAATGTTACTCATTTAGTTGAGTTTTTTTAACAAAAATTGTAAAATTAAAGGTCTCTAAGAAACTAATAAAAATTAATAATAATAATCACCATTCATCAGCTCTACGTTAATTTCAAGCAAGCATATGATAGCATCATCCGCGACAACCTTTGGTCCGCACTCATATGCCTTGGTATATGAAGCGAAACTTGTTTCTCTCTGCAAACTCACAACATCGAGATCAAACTGTAGAATAGTAAACGAAGGGTTAGTTTCTGATCATTCTGACAAATCTAGGCAGATTCTTGGCTATGCAGATGATATTGCGCTTCTCGGACGTAGACTAAGCGATATTAAGGATAGTCTCTCTCAGCTTGGAAGAAATGCTAAACGACTTGGATTATGCATCAACACCGGCAAGACTAAACTTTTAACAACATCGAGGAACATACCTCCCGGCAATATGAATACTCGCGACTATGAAGTAGAACGTGTAGAAAACTTCAAATACCTCGGGTCTGTAATAACATCGTCAAATGATATGCAGGCAGATATCAAAGCCCGTGTTTCTGCCGCATACAGAGTTTTCTACGCATACTCAAAACTTTTGCGATCAAAACGTCTTTCGCAATCGTGCAAACTCACACTTTACACGGGGACACTGGACACTGACTTCCTCCGATTGTAGAATTCTATCAACATTCGAGAGGAAGGTCATACGAACAATTTATGGTCCATGTAAAGTTGCTGAAAATCAGTTTAGAGTCCGAATGAATCGTGAAATAAGACAGTTTCTTGAAGGGTGCGATGTAATCGGATTCATTAAATCCAACCGGATTAGATGGTTTGGTAATGTAGAAAGTAGGATGATATAGGAATGGGGTCAACTGGTCATGGAACGAGATGATTGGAAGCTGATTGCACAGACGGAAAAATCGCTCCATGGGATGTAAACAGTGAGAAAGAGAATAAATATCGTGATATATATCAATGATATATATCGGATATATATCATGCCAACCTTGTAGTTGTTGGGAAGCTGGCCGGCCCGGCATGTTATGAAGATCAGATGCAAGGCTATCTTGAGATGCTTTAAGTTTATTGATCTACTGTGTGAAGCTTTGGTGCACCAATTCGGAAGATGAACAAAATGCATTGAATGAAATGCATTCCAAACCGACTGAATACTTCTCGCTTCAGAGGTTTAAGTAGATCAAGATGACACTAACACATAAACACGTACATGAATACTTCATGTTTAAAATACAAATTTTGATAATTTGTTTATCGAAAATTTAAATGCAATGTAAATGACCGATGTGATGTGTTTTCCTTTTAAAATAATTTTACAAAAGAAAGTTAACAACCTTAAAGTATGTAATATCGCTTTCTAAATCTTAAATAAAATATTCTGTTTTCAACACAACTTTAAAGCGGCAAAAATTCAGAATTTTTTTTAACTATAATTATTATTTTATGCAAATGACTTAAGCCACTGAAAACTTTTTGTTTACTTTTTCATAATCTCTTGCAACTTAACAACAATCACAAATTTAACTGTGCTAAAACTTGTCCTCTATTCGGTGTGACAATATTATCCACAAATCTTCACGTACACTTCTATATTTGAAAAGTAATTGAATTTATTTTACAAAACGTTGTAGACAGACTACAGTGAGTGACTGACCTAAATTATAGAATTACAATGAAAAAAAAACTATTAATTTTTTTTAATTGAAGTATTTAGTAATTAAACCATTCTAATATTGCATTTAATTTTTCTTTAATGTATGAGAACAGAATTTTATTTCTTATACAAAAAATTCAACAAATCTATATTGATTTAATAAACCAAAGTTAAAAAACTTCTACTATACTTAAAACAAAACAAAGTTATGTTAATTTTATATTTTTTTGCATGAAATCAATAAACAAAACAAGTGATTCATTATTATTTGTATTCCTATTGGTTAATGTCGTCATCATTTAGTTATTTTAATTCTTAAGAATTTTTGTCTCCATTTTTTAAAAAAACAGGAAATAATTATAAAACAAAACGAATCACCTGTGACGTTTCCTCAAATACATTTAATTATTATATATTTACTTAAGATAATTGCATAGAAATTTCTTCACAAATAATGTCATGAACTTTAACAATGAATCAATTCTACCGCAAAATAAACCAACATAAATTTTATTTATCAACTTTTATTATCTAGTTAACGAAATAAAAGCGAATTGAATTAATTAAATGACGTTACGCATGCGCATATTTACATTAAATTTAGTAATTTTCATTCATGGTTTAAAATAATTATTTATTTTTCATGAAAATATATAATTACTTGAATTCTTAGTAAATATAACATACATAAAGTTACTTTTATGATTAAGTATTTCTTTATAGATAAATAAATAACATTACCAAACTTTTGAATAAAAAGAAAACGAAATTAAATTATTATAACGTTACCTTAATTCACGAGAAAAAAGAAGCCGTAAATCCAGTTATACATAAAAGACAACAACGTATATTAAAAAATACTATCATCTCTTTTTATTCACTTAAAAAAACAATTGTTATCTCACTCTTTCACTTTAATTTAATATAAAACAATTGAAATATTAAAAAAATTTCTTGTTTTTTACTATTTAACTACATAAAAATCACTTATTTATTATAAAATATTGATAAATCACATTCTTATATATATAGTAATAATAAAATTTAAAACTTTAATCATTTATTTATAATAAACAGACTTTATAACAATAATTTTAACATAACAATCAACCATGTTTTCCTACTTAAGCGACTTTACTGATCACCACCTTGAAATTCTTAGCTAAGCGTATTGTCCTACCACGAATGTCGCGTTAATCGTCATAGAGATGTTATTGTTATTTCCCCTACAACAATTTTTGTTTATTTGTGTTTTTTTCAACAATCAAATCATTGTTTTGTTGATTTAACTTTTTGTATTTTGATTGATTTTATTTTGTATGTAATTCGGTCGAATAAATAAAATATAATTAAAAACTATTTTTTTGTATATTCTCCAAATCATTGATAAAGGTGAATATGGTGGGTTATTTTTAATATAACATAAGTCTAGGATAAATTTATTTTTATCTTGGTTTAGACAGTGATTTATAGGTGGCAGTGTTTATTAAGACTGTAATCCAATTTTATTTATAAATATTTTAGAACACTTTTGAGATATTGATTTTTTGTGTTATTCGTGAATCAAAAACCTATCTTGAATGATACGAACAAAGAGAAATAATTGTAAAAGTTTGTCGAGCTTTATATGATTACAGTAATCCCTCCGACTGCGCGGTAGTTCCGTTCCAGAAAAACAGCGCGCAGTACAAAACCGCGCAATGTGAACTCTATTTTGTATGAAAATGGGGAGTTCGGTTCCAAATTTTGAAAAAAATTGAAAAAAAAAATTAATTTAAAGTTATAATTAAACCAAAATGAATATATACTGCCTGAAAAACATGTATTACTTCAACAACTCTTAAAAAAGAAAACACTTCATAAGTTAACAGATAAATTAACCTAAATAACATTTCAAAAAACAACTTAAATTTACAAAAATTATATCAATAATCTGAATTTGTTTAGAATATTCTACCTTTACTGGCTTGAAATTGAATTTGATCTATATTGAACGTTCCAGCCACACAGTTAAAAATAAACTGAATATGTAATGCAAATTGCTACATATATGGGTCATTCTTTTACAAACCGAACATCTTTCTGACCGACACATATTTGATTTGGCTGAAATTTTAAGGCTTTTATATAGAAAAACTTCCAAATTCTCATTTCCCAAGAAAAGAAAGATATACGTGCTCGAGAATTTTTTTGGGTTGGAAAATGGAGCGGTTCTAAATTTCGAGAATTTCGTGATTTTTGGCTTGACGACTTATTTTCAAAGATTCATAACTTCGGTTTTGGTAATGATAGACATTTTTGTCTGTTTTATTTTAAAGCTAAAAGATGAACTTAAAAAAAAAATTGTTATCTACAAAAATTATTAACAAATTCCTATGTGTAAACAGTTTAGCAATAAGCTAGACGCTTTCTCTCTGACATCTGCAATTTTGCTCTCTCGTGTACGAGTAGCATTAGAAATAAATCAATTTATCGAGTGCGGAAAGATAAAAATTCCATAAATTTTTGTTGTCCCGCGCTGGATAAATTAATATATTTCTAACAGTAAAACTAATTTCTCCCTTAGTTAAAAACACGTTTTTCTTGAAAATTGAACGTAGAATACGTAGGGCAATCACTAAAAATCGAATTTAACATTTTATTTGTTTATAACAATAGGAATTTGCTAATAATTTTTATTGACTATACTTTTTATTAAAATTCCATTTTCTTACTTTAAAATAAAATAAAACAAAAGCTTACTACCATTAATAGAACCGAAGTAATGAATTTTTGAAAATAAGTCGTCAAACCAAAAATCACAAAATTTAGATCGCCTCTATTTTCCAAAAAAAAATCCTCGAACACGTATATTTTTTTCGATATCATACCAGTAAAAAATTTTTAAGCCAAATCACAAATCCGTCGGTCAGATTTTGTTCAAATCTGTACGATTTGTAAAAGAATGACCCATGTGGGAAATTTAATTTTTTTTTTCATTTTAATCTTACGAAATTCACCTGCATATTCTAAAAAAAATTTTAAACGTCGCGCAGTGTGAAATCTTAATCGCGCAGTGCGAAAATTAGTATTGAAAACTCATCTCGCGCAGTGGAAATCGCGCAGTTAAAACCCGCGCAGTCGGAGGGATTACTGTAGTTGTAAAACCGGTCGTTTTAAGTTTTAGTCGCGATTGTACCTAGTATATCGTCGGTAAAGAGGATTTACTTGAAAAATTGAATGATATTTAAACGGTTTTAACAACAAAAACTTTAAAGCCAAAATTAATTCCCACATAACTAAATGTTTGTCTGTGATGAAATGGACTTATTTATATTAACCGTTACCAAAATATTAATTTTATTTATAATAAAAGTGTCTGTGATTTGTGGACATTAATGTGATTGTCCAGGATAAATTTCATTTTTATATTGTTATAAAAACGTTTATAAGATGTCAGTGTTTATTGAACCAAAACCCAATTACATATATAAAATGCTAAATTGTGTCAATATTCTATAATTTTGAAATGCGGATTTTATTTTATTGTTGAATCAACGAGAAAGAAGTCCAAAAACAATCGACGAACTTTGGTATTTGAATCATACGAACAATTGAGAAGGAATGCAAGACTGTATAACTTTAAATAGTTCAACTGAATAATTAGTTGCAATACTTGCCGCTTTTGTTTTAATCGCGATCGAGTCATTAATTTAATAGTAAGGAAGATGAGATGACATTTAAATTTTAAAATAATATTTTAACGGGTACAAAAACAAAAAATTGTAGTATTTTTTTTGACCATATATTTCAGAAAATAGTTTAATAAAATACAAGAAAATGTTTATAATGAAAATAGTGATAAATTAAAAATGGATGACTTTTCTCATGCGATTTAATTACATAAACAACGAAGGAATGAGAAACTAAAAATGTATATTTAATTGAAATCATTACGTTGCCGATTTACATTACATTTGGAAGTAGATATATTGAAGATTTTGAAGTTGAGAAAGCGACCGCGTTCAGCCGAAACGTTGACTTTACGCTGGATGTCAGCAGTTGAGAGTTTGTTAAAGCGGAATTTATTTATGTTTTCCAACTCATCTTTTGCTTTGACACGCGCTGAATTGATGTATTTTGACATTTAACGATTTATTATTGACATTTAGAAAAATGTGTTTCCAATAGCTGTATTATTGGTAATTACACAACACATTAGGTGCGTTCACCCTACGTTAGCAGTTAACTTGAAACTCTCAACAGTTCGGAGCTAGCAGTTGTAAAATTTGTGAACGCATTGTTGATTTACAGCGTTTTTATTTGACGTTTACTACTTGTAGCATAACCTAATAATAATAAATAAATTTAAATATTTATTAGTATTAAGACTGTAACCGAAATCTATGGTAAATAATTCATTACGGTAAATTATGACAGTCCTTGAAACAAATAATTTTTTTTTGCATTGTCACCCGAAAACTGAAAAAATTATTTGACAGTAGAATTTTTGACAGATTAGTTTTAAATTTGTTTGATTTAAAGTTGTTTTGATATTTTGATTAATTATTTGATTATTTGAACGGGGGGCTCCATCTTGTAGTGGGAGGCATTTCTGGTAGACCGTGCAGGTCTACCAGTTGGTCACGCACGCCAATAACCCTGCCGCTAGCTCATAGAGCGAAGGTTCTAGACCAACCTCACTAACAAGAAATTCAGAATAAACTAAACAAAAAAATTTCGCGTGCCTAAAACGTCACCTAGAATCTCCAGAAGGGAGATCCGTCATATCACAACCCTCTCAATTCTGGTTATTTAATGCTTCATTTTAAATAGATATGCAAACAAACAAAAAAAAAACTACCATCTTAACTAAAAATTTAAAAATTAAAATGCAATATTTAAAAATATACTTTTTACTGTTTATTTTTAATTTTTTATTTTATTAATGATAATATAAACTTTCTTATAGTAACAGTTTGGATTTTATTTTTATTTTATAGAATATCGATTTTGACTTACGTCATCCTCAGTTCTTAAATTATTATTACAATTTTTGCTTAAACTATTACTTATATACTATTTGAACTGCTATTTTTTATTATTATGTCATATATTTTGTTAGTTTTAGTGTTGATTTTATGATTTAAAATGTTGTTATTGTTTTTATGTTTATATATTTCTATTTCTTCCAATCTATCTAGATGTTGTCCTTTTCTTTTTTTATGTAATATGGTTAAATTTGTGTTGCTATTGGTGTATTTGTGTTTTTCTATTTTTAAATGTTTGGCATATCTTGGATTTTGGATCGCTTCTGTTAATTTCATTGGTGTGTTCAATAAATCTTTTTGTGAAGGACCGCCCCGTCTGGCCTATATAAAATTTACTGCAGTCGTCACAGGTAATTTTATAAACACCTGTGTCTAAGGTTTGAGTTTTTTTGGTTTTTAGGTAATTTTCTATATTATTTTTGTTTTTATTAGCTGCAATATATCCATATTTTTTTAAAGTTTTTTGCATTATTTTGAATGTTGTTTTATTGTATGTTACGCCTACGTATTTTTTACCTGCTAAGTTTTCTTCATTCTTCAATGTTGTTAGGGTTCGCAAATTTTTCTTGTTTTTATATTTTCTATTTAATGTGTCAATTATTTCATTTTTATATCCGTTTTTACTGGCTATTGTTGTAAACCTTTTGAAACGAGTTAAATTTAAAGTAATATTTCGAAACTTAATTTGGTTTAACTAAAATTTGTCTGATTTCACAATCAAAATATTTTAAAGTCAAAAGTGCAGATTCGCATAATTTTTATATTTAAAAAATAAATATAAAAATTGTGTGAACTTACATCTTTCGCAAACTTAAAATCTTCTAAACGTTGGCGTCCTTCTTCATCAAGTATACTTTTGAAAATGGCAATTTTCACACTTTCCGATTTTTTATTAGATTCCGTAGCCTCCATATATATTAAAAACTGGTCTTTAAATTTCTTCCAATTCATCATTAGATTTCCTATGAAACTGAGATCCGCTGGTGGTTTAAGTCCACCATTTTATTAAGTAATGTTATTAATTCTTTTTCGTTTTACACTGTATAAAATTCTCGGAAATGGCGTGCTTTTTTTCCGATAAATTTCTTTTTCTTCAAGAAATAATAATTGGTGTGTAGATTCACAATAACCACTGCGCCAAGTATAATATTCGTGTCTATATATTATTTAATTTAATAATAAAACACTATATTTCCACTTTTATTATATTTATTTTAAATCAATAAATTGTAAACTTACGTAGATTATTGTGATCTCAAATTGAATAAAATTAAAACAGCGGTGATTTAATCAGGATTTTATATATATCGTTTATTCACGGAGCTTTCTTACAAAAATTGTATATCGGAAGTTGAAGAAAATACAAGTGTCAAATTATATTTCATTAATACCAACATTACGAAAACTAAAATATATATATATATATATATATATATATATATATATATATATATATATATATATATATATATATATATATATATATATATATATATATATATATATATATATATATATATATATATATATTAATATATATATATATATATATATATATATATATATATATATATATATATATATATATATATATATATATATATATATATATATATATATATCGAATCAACAATGATTCGATATGGATAATAGATGGCGTCCTTAATATTTTGTGGCGTTACAAAATAATCTATTTTACAGATAGATGTTAACACATGTGTAATTGAAAGCGGACTGCTGTCACTTTTTATATTATGCGTATTCGCAAGATGCCGTGTATATAATTTTAGTGTGTTCAATTAACAATTATTTCATGCACAGCACTCTCAAAACTTTTCCAGAATTATGTTTAAGGCTAAACATTAATCTATGTAGGTTGACCGGTTAGAACGAAAACCAAAATGATAGTTACCGATAATAGATTCGGCGAACGAGATGAGTCGAGCAAGTACACCGTTTGCGAATATTTTATATGCAGTGTTCAGTGGTGCGATGTCACAGTAATTTACACACTGTAGACGGTCCCCTGTCTTATGTAGTGGGACCATGGGAGCAAAATGGAAATTGCAGCTAGTTCTTCTTAGTTCTAGATTGCAAGAATCAGATCGTATATATACGCGAGACAAGAGCTGCTTCACCAATTTTTTAGTTCTCTGGGGCTTCCATCGATACCAGGTGCTTTGCCTTTTTTCAGTTTGTTGATGGCGGCTACAACTTCTTCTATATTGTTGGGTAATTGATCGAATAGGAAGGACTTCACTCTTTACTTACAGTAGTCTTTGAAAGTCGCTATATTACCAACACATCACGTCCAATTGTTGTAACTCCGTTGCTTTCATTTCTGATGAATGTGCATTCTGGGTGAAAATCTTTTATTATTGGCCGTGCATTGGCAAAGCATTTTTTTGATTTTGTATAATCCGCATGTTTGTTGATGTGACGATACAAAATTTTCGAGTTTCTTCGTTGAAGTTTTGCTGAAGTTTTCTTAGCGCATTAATAATCAATTTGAGAGCTTCGGGTGTTCCTTGTTTATCAGAAACTAACCTTTGTATGTATAAGGTAAAGCCTAACAACTCAACTCTGCGCATCATAGCTCTACTTTAAATAAAATATCAGCTTTAATCTCTAGTTGTATACGTATATATATCGTTAAATATCGACAAAAGCTCCACCCAGATCTTTACAGAAAATTACCCCATTCTCGAAAAAATCTGTACCCATAATAAAGAGTGTCTCAAATGCTCATCGCGTGCTAATGACTTAGGAAGCCAAACCGAGATGAAAATTTCAGATCAACATGACTTATAAGTTATAAAACAAATGATAAAGCGTTTAACAAGAATATAGGTAATACATGACCACAATAACGATTTGGTGAACCTATTTTTGGCCAATGGACCATGAAACAATAAAAACATATTCGATCAACCTCATTTGATACCACTATAATTTTAGCGATAAAAAATTTCATGTTCACCACCCCAACCGAAGACAACCCTTTTCCGCGTTCGGAATTTTAAGTACGATGATTGCCCTGAAAATTTTAATAGGCAAATGCCATGGAGAAGAGTGTATTGTATTCCCAATACAGCACTAAGACTTTCTGCTGTAATTATAAATTAGGATGTGCCAGTTTATTCCAGCGTCAAATGCATCTGTTTGTTGGTTCACGCAAAATAGTGATAAGGAATAAACGAAACTCATTAAAAAAAAAGTAGTGTGTGTACCAGAGTACACAGGTAAGAAGTGAAACTTCTTTATGACATATCATTTTTCTACTATTTAGAACTTCACAGAAATTGGGTAGATAAGGCTTAGGAAAAAAAACACCGATTATTGATAACCAATTGTTTGGTGAGTATATATCTTCGTATATATCTCTGATACACTCCAATTCACCATGACCACCATGACCACATTACCACCATGACCAGCATGACCACCTTGACCACCACGACCACCATGACCGCCATGACCAACATGACCATCATAACCACCGTGAACACCATCATGACCACCGTGACCACCATGACCACCGTGACCACCATAACCACCATGACCACCATGACCGCCGTGACCACCATAACCACCATGACCACCATGACCACCATGATCACCGTGAACACCATGACCGCCATGACCACCGTGACCACCGTGACCACCATGACCACCATGACCACCATGACCACCATGACCACCATGACCACCATGACCGCCATGATCAACAGGACCATCATGACCACCGTGAACACCATGACCACCATGACCACTGTTGGCAACCGCCAACATTTGCTGATTTAAAATATTAAAATTATAGCATAGAATGCAATTTGTGTCCGTGTAAACGTGGATCTTTTATAGCAGTCACATTGAACTTAAATTCTTTATGTCAAAATTTCTTGCGCGGAAAAGTAAAAACAATAATTCTTTTCTTTCAAAGACGCAAAGCGATAAGAACCCTTTGGATTATTATTTACTATCAAGAAATTTAAAATATAGTAATATCAAATACCTACGAGCACGGGCACAAATTGTAAGTTGTATTCTATTCTATACAAATATGTATACATATAAAACAAAATGTAACTACAAATGAAATTACAGGAATTTCAGAACCCAGTAATAAAACAAGAAAATAAACAATAAAAATAAACAAAAAATTAACATCAAATTATTATTGAGCTTGATATTCTTGGGCCCTATATGTCGTCACAACAATCTGAAATTCAATTTTATTTGAATTAAAATTGAAAGGAATTTGCATATTTAAAACTCATCTAATAATGGATAGTAAAATAGTGAATCCATTTAATAAATCCAATGTGGTTCAACGCACTCCACCTGGAGGTGATACGTACAACGAAAGTGTGAGTTGTGGCCTTTGTCGAATGCCAGATAATATGGAAATGGTTGCGTGTGATAAGTGTGAAATTTGGTACCATTTCTCATGCGTAAACGTAACGAAGGAAATATCAAGTGTTGAATGGATTTGTGAAAAGTGCAGTGAAGTGGTTAACTCGAAAGAACGATCGACAGCTACCATAATAATGGAAACTGGATTAGCTATGCCAAAACCAGTTGATAGTATCCCGTCTGATCGAGATCTACCAAACGTCGAATCATATGTTCAAGGAGTGGCACTTTCATCGGTAAATACGTCGAATTTGCCGGTGTTGAATTTACAAAACAATGCCATATCGGGTCAATACTTATCATCAGAGAAAACTCTGGATGTTTCTGAGTCGGTGAATAAATCCATAGGGCATATAGGATGTACACCAAGCAACTCTAGCATTGTGTCTCATCTGGAACGTCCCCTTCAAGGATCATCAAGTGATCTTGGAACTCGATTTAGAAATTCGAGTCAGTCAATTTTATAAGGCAACGCCAGTATACTGTCGAGTCAGAGGTTCCCATTTGGAGGGAACCTGATTAACTCTGACTTGAGTCCATTTATTGGGACCTCATCAAACCATCATTTATCGGGAGCAATTACTACTGCCGTCCTCTCTCAAACACTCTCACATGATGAAAAAGCCAATAACTCCAAGATACCAGTTACGTCTGTGCCATCATCGTTACGGAACCCAGATAGCACACTAGCAAGTTCTTCCTTGAGTAAGAAAGCACCATTTGAAGGAAGATCATTTAGCTTTGGAAATCAAACTTTAAATCAATGGCAGCTACCAAGCCACTCACTACAGTTACCGACAACCCAAAGAATAGGAAACACAACACAATCAAAAAGTGTTCCATTCGGAGGTACCATATTTGGTCCTTGCTTTACTGGTCAAAATGCATTACAGTTACCAAATACATTTGGGAATGCACCATGTTTACAGTATGGAGCCAAATCTGCTTCTTCTGGATTGCTACCCGTTATAAACAAAGTGAAACAGTTAAGTGTGAATCCAAGTATTCCCAGCCGGTTAAATGAAATAGAAGCAAGTAGTAGCCATGCTAGAAGTAAAAAAAGATCAGTCACTTCAGGTTCTAGTGTCTCGAAATCATCGTCTACGAGAGGACAACTTGCCTTAAATAAGCTCCGAGAAGAAAAAGAACTGCAACTAGCAAAACTTCGTATTGAGGAAGAATACATCAACAAAAAGTACAGTCTTTTAGAGGATATTGCATCCAGTAGAGAATCAGAACGTGATAATAGTAGAATATCAACTGAAAGCAGACAACGTACCGAGCAATGGGTACTCACGCAATCCACAAAGCTGGAAGAAACCAACCCGTTGAACACCGAGGCCGAATCCAAGGCCTCACAAGTTCCACCAATTTCCGTGAAAAATAGAGAGTCTAGAAGGAAATTCGATGACAATATTGAAAGCGCGAAAAATGAAGATTTGTTGTACATTACTCCTGGACAGATGGCAGCAAGAATGGTAATTTCAAAAAATTTACCAATCTTTGATGGTCAACCAAGAGAATGGCCGATGTTTGTCAGCAGCTATGAGTCATTAAGCAGGAGCTGCGCTTTAACTAATGCTGAAAATCTGGGCCGTTTAAAACACAGTTTGAAGGGGATGGCCCTGAAAGCTGTACAGGCCTCTTGCTTCCCGAAAAAGTTCCACAGGTTATTGCAACATTGGAGATGCTGTTCGGCAAGCCAGAGCAAATAGTACAGGATTTAGTGGAAGAGGCTGAGATGGAGGCGAATCTAATGGACCACGATCTAAGCCGTTTTATATCCTTTGCATTAAAGGTGCAGAATATGTGCAGCACAATGGAAGCTACCGGATTACACGATCATCTAAACAATCCTGACCTCCTTCGTAAACTCGTTGAAAAGTTATCCACTGGACCTAAGATGATATGGGGAGAATACAAGCGTAACTTTGCCGCAGTTAACTTGGGCGTTTTCTCTGATTGATTAATGCAACGTGCCGGAATCGCAACAGATTTTGCGGGTCCATGCACTAAAATTCCAAAGAAAGCTGATACTGGACATACACGAAAACCGAAGCAATCATCCGGGTATCTGCATGCAGCTCATTCACTTAAAGCTAGGAGTGACTACACACCAACAAATTCTACAAGTGCATCTGCGGCTATCTTTGTGTGCCGAGTTTGTCAAAAAAAAGGACATATGCCTGATGATTGTCCGCAATTTATTTCTTATCGACGAACTAAGCGATGGCACATGGTGAAGATTCTAAAACTTTGTAACTGTTGTCTGGGTTATCATGTCATACGAAATTGTGAGAAGATCAAAATATGTAATATGAACGGCTGTACTCAAAGGCATCATCCATTACTCCACAAGATTGAACTGCAGAAACGATCCACTAGTATCGAGCAGCCAACTGAAGTCGTAGCAACGGGCAGTCTGAATACATATCAGCCGAAGAAATGCAACGTACTTTTTCGTATAATACCAATATTGTTGCATAGCAACGCAGGCTCATTTAGTACCTACGCGTTCCTGGATGAAGGGTCTTCGCTAACACTTCTTGAAGATAGTATCGCAAATTCACTGAAGTTGGATGGATCTCCAGAGAGTTTATGTCTAAAGTGGACAGGGAATACTACCCGTAAAGAGACCAATGGTAGGCGGGTCTCTCTTTCAGTTTCCAGTATTAATATTGGCAGTCCAAAATTTCAAATATCAGATGTCAGAACTGTTTCACAACTAAATCTGCCCATCCAGTCGGTGAAGGAGCTGAGAGATCAGTCTGAACATAAACATCTAAGAAACTTACCGATTTCCTGGTATGAAAATGCAGTGCCTACTTTCTTGATCGGTCTACAACACTGGCAACTTTATTTACCATTAGAGGTAAGAGAAGGACAATGGGGAGAACCCTTTGCAACAAAAACACGCTAGGGTTGGACAATCTCCGGGCCACTTCACAATCTTACAAAAGCTGATGATTATGTAAATTTTCACTTATGCGATTGCAGTCAAAAAGAAGATCTCCATCAATTGGTTAAGGATTTCTTCTCTACTGAGAGCTTTGGAATTATAAGATACCTGAAAAGCTGCTGGAGTCCAGAGATGATGAACGTGCGCGGAAGATTCTTGAGACCTCTTTGGTATGAAGAGGCCCAAGATTTGAAACATCTTTGCTTTGGCGGTATGACAAAATCATACTTCCCATACTTCCCCAATGGCTGATGGCAGAACGAAGACTAGACTGTTTGGACAAGAAGATGAAAAAAGATCCTGCTCTGGCAAAGAAACTAGAGGGCATTATCGAAGAATATATATCGTTGTCTTACATCCGCAAACTATCGAAAACCGAAGAGTAAGTTATGACCCCAAAAACATGGTATCTTCCTATATTTGCAGTCTCCAATCCAAATAAGCTCCAAAAGATCAGAATTGTTTGGGATGCCGCTGCTACCGTTAATGGAGTATCGTTAAACAATATGTTGCTGAAGGGTCCTGATCTCCTGACATCGCTACCTACCATACTGTATAAATTCAGAGAGCGAAAGGTGACAGTATGTGGTGACATCAAACACATGTTCCATCAGGTTGCAGTAAACACCGAAGACCAGCAATCACAAAGATTTCTTTGGCGAAGTAATGATTTGATAGAGAGTTATGTTATGAAAGTTATGACGTTCGGAGCATCGTGTTCGCCCTGCATAGCTCAGTACGCCAAAAACAAGAACGCATCTGAGTATAGTGATCAGTTCCCGAGAGCATCAATGGCAATCCAGAAGCGTCACTATGTGGACGACTGGTTGGACAGCTTCGACAACGAAGAAGAAGCGATCGCAACCGCCAAAGAGGTAAAGTTCATCCATTCTAAAGGTGGATTTCATATTCGAAACTGGATGTCTAATTCAACCGCAGTTCTTTCTGAGTTGGGCGAAGAGAAATGCCAGGAAGCTAAAAATCTGATGTTCAGCAGTGACGCGATCGATTCTACCAAAATACTTGGGATGTGGTGGAACGCAAGTGCGGATCACTTCTACTACGTTATCCGATACGATCGCATTGGGACCGATATTTTAAGCGAAAGAAGGAAACCTACGAAAAGGGAAGTACTAAGAACGTTAATGCTCATATATGATCCCCTTGGCCTCATAGCATTTTATTTAGTCTACGGGACGATGCTCCTTCAAGAGATATGGAGATCATCAGTTGATTGGGATGAAACAATCCATGATAGACAATTTTCAAAATGGCAAAAATGGACCCAGTTATTACCAGCCCTTGAAAACATCAAAGTTCCAAGATCCTACATTTCAACCGAGTCTGCACCAGAAGAAAATTATATTGAACTCCATGTCTTTGTTGACTCGAGTGATAGCGCCTTTGCAGCAGTGGCGTATTTTCGAATAACCAGTGGGAACGCAATAACAACCAGACTAGTGGGAGCCAAGACGAAAGTAGCACCACGAAACCCTCCTTCAATACCTCGCCTGGAGCTGCAAGCTGCTGTATTGGGAGCTCGCTTGGGAAATAGCTTGATGTCTGGTCATTCAATCAAAATTGCAAGACGGTTTTTTTGGTCTGACTCAATGGACGTCCTGTATTGGTTGCGATCAGAAAATCGAAAGTTCCAGCAATTCGTATCCCACAGAGTTGGAGAGATACTAGATTCAACAGATCTTCGAGAATGGCGCTGGGTTCCGACAAAACTAAACGTGGCTGACGATGCTACTAAATGGAAAAACGAGCCCGAAGTTTCATCGATGAGCAGAGGGTTTGCAGGTCCTCCATTCTTGTGCAAACCTGAGTCTGATGGCCTGTGGAAAAGCACTCGCAGATTCCAGCTGATTTGCCTGAAGAAGTTCGTCAAATATTTCATCATCAATCAGATGACGTCTTCGCCGTTCCTGATCAAACAAGATTTTCTAAATGGAAGCGTTTAGTAAATGCGCAGGCCTATGTTTTACGAGTGTTTAAACGTTTAAAGAAAAGGAGAGTAAATTGGTCTGGTGCCTTTACAGTCCATGAAATAGAAACTGCCGAATATGAGTTGTATCGGTCGGCCCAGCGCGACGAATATGGTGATGAAATTTCCCTTCTCCTTAGAAATGGTAAAATCCCTAAATCCAGCACAATTTATAAACTGTCACCGTTTCTAGATGGAAATCAGATTCTGCGGATGAGAGGGAGACTTCAAAATGCAGACTACATCCTGTTCGACACCAGAAACCCAATAATCCTGCCGAAAAAACACCGAATCACAATGATGATTATCGACTACTATCATCAACAATTTCTTCACGGTAATAATGAGACTGTGGTTAATGAATTGAGGCAAAAATTCTCCATTTCTAAACTATGAACAGCAGTCAGAAGTATCGTTCACTGCTGTCAGATATGCAAGAATGTAAACGCAAAACCAAACATCCCGGAAATGGCAATTTCACCGAAGGCGAGGCTGTCTAGTTTTTCTCGTCCATTTTCTTACGTCGGAGTTGACTATTTTGGACCGATAGAAGTAGCAGTTGGCAGAAGAATCGAGAAACGGTGGGGTGCTCTATTTACATGTATGACCGTGCGAGCAGTCCATACCGAAGTCGCACATTCACTGAGCACCGACTCGTTCATCATGGCATTCCGTAATTTTATCTCGAGAAGAGGAACTCCAATTGAAATGTTCAGCGACAACGGGACCAATTTTCGAGGAACCTGCACTGAGCTGAAAGAGTTTGTAACAACAAAGCTGGAACCAAAACTCCAAAATGGGTTTCCGATCATCAAGTGGAACTTTGTACCACCAAGCTGTCCACACATGGGAGGAGCGTGGGAGGGATTGGTACGATCAATCAAAACTAATCTCTCAGCTGTGCTGCCATCAAGAAGGCCAAGTGATGAGCTGCTAAAGTGTGGCCTGGCAGAAATCGATAACGTGGTGAATTCAAGACCTCTAACGTATATTCCCATCGAATCACACACGAACGAGGCCCTGACACCCAACCACCTTCTGCTGGGAAGTTCAAGTGGGATGAAGCCTTTGGGAGAATTTGACGACGATGTGCTGATTCAACGCAAAAATTGGAAGATTTCGCAAAAAATTACCCAGCAATTCTGGCAGCGGTGGATAAAAGAGTATATGCCAACTATATCAAGGCGAACTAAATGGTTTGAAAAGGTAAAACCGATTGCAGTTGGAGATGTTGTTCTGATAATGGATGACCTGAAACCTAATTCTTGGACTAAGGGCATGGTGAAGGAAGTAAAATTATCTAGCGAAGGCCAGGTACGTCAGGTATTAGTACGCACCTCTACTGGAGATTTTGTTAGACCATCAGCAAAGGTTGCGGTTCTGGACTTGGCTGTTGAAAGTAAGAGGCCTTCACAAAAGACAGAAGTTGCTTACTAGGGGGGAGTGTTGGCAACCGCCAACATTTGCTGATTTAAAATATTAAAATTAGAGCATAGAATGCAATTTGTGTCCGTGTAAACGTGGATCTTTTATAGCAGTCACATTGAACTTAAATTCTTTATGTCAAAATTTCTTGCGCGGAAAAGGAAAAACAATAATTCTTTTCTTTCAAAGACGCCAAGCGATAAGAACCCTTTGGATTATTATTTACTATCAAGAAATTTAAAATATAGTAATATCAAATACCTACGAGCACGGGCACAAATTGTAAGTTGTATTCTATTCTATACAAATATGTATACATATAAAACAAAATGTAACTATAAATGAAATTACAGGAATTTCAGCACCCAGTAATAAAAAAAGAAAATAAACAATAAAAATAAACAAAAAATTAACATCAAATTATTATTGAGCTTGATATTCTTGGGCCCTATTTGTCGTCACAACAACCACCGTGACCACCATGATCACCATAACCACCATGACCCCTATGACCACCATGACCACCATGACCACCATGACTACCATGACCACCATGACCACTATGACCACCATGACCATAATGAACACCATGACCACCATGACCACCGTGACCATCATGACCACCATGCCCACCATAACCACCATGACCACCACGACCGCCGTGACCACCGTGAACACCATTACCACTATGACCACCATGACCACCATGACCACTATTACCACAATGACTACCATGACTACCATGGCCACCATGACCACAATGACCACCATGACCACCATCCACAATCGACACATACAACTCATATAACATTTAGTACAATACTAAATAAATAACGGTGCATGCACAATGTATGAGGTTTTGCCTCATGAGATTTGAGCAACTTTTAATTATTATTTTTAATAGAAATACAATGCTTTAAAATGTGGGTAGCTCAATTCTCTACTAATCATGAGGAAAAAGTTAAGAAAGTTTTAACTTTTTCATTGAGGAAAAAGTATTTCAAAAATAATTTTTTTTTCTCAAAATAAATATTCATACAAACTTGGATCTCATGAGTAAAAGTATTTTTATTGTGCATGCTCTGTTAATAAAAATAAAATTATCAAAACAAAATTAAAATTTATCAAAAAACAACGTAACCGAAAATCGTGACGATTTTTTTAAATTTTGTACTGCTTTAAAATTTCTCTCATACGCCGATAAAGAAGTTTCACTTCAATTATACAATTTCAAAAATACTCCAGAAATGTGTAAGGTCTTTAAGAAATAAAGAAACATCAGCCGCTGTAAGATTATCAAGCAAACAAGTCAAGAAATCAAGTAAACAAGTTCACCGAACATCCATCTGATTTTCGAAATAATTTTTTTCAGCTGATGAGTCAAACTAATGGCAAACCCGATATTCTTTAAGCCCAATTTATTGACGCCATATTAAAAAAACAATGAACATTGCCTTATGCAAAAAATTAGATTATTGTTTTTGATTAAATTTTTTGAATTTTTATATGGAGTTGTATTTTTTTAGATGGCGTTATTGGCGTTAAGGGTTTTAATTTCAAAATGGCGCTTCAAGTTCACGATTTTTTCTGTGCTAAAAAATGAATCCGGGCTTGTATATCGGGGGTTTTGAGTCAATTCAAAATAATTTCACTCGATTTTCTATTCCATCATTATCTTGATCTGATTTTTTAGGTCAAATTTTCGCAGAAAAATTAAACATTGTTGAACTTTTCTATTTTTCTACATTCATCCTCCCCTGTTAAGGATGAAAGTAATCGTTTTGCTTATCCTTTTTTTTATGAAGCAAATAAACATGTTTAGAATGATAGCCTAACGACAAGGTCTGGAAACCCATGTTCTGAGTTGAGATCGTTTTCAGCTATGACATTTTTGGTCTAACAAAATCAAAACATGACACAAGCTTTATGTAACTTTTATCTCATTTTATTTATAATATTTATTTATATTTAAGATAATATTTTTTTCCAACAATTTATATTTAATTAAATCTATTTTTCAAATTTATTCAAATATGGTAATATTGATCCAACATCCTCACAATCTGGTATTAGTTTTCCTTTAAATTCAATACAGGAATCAGCACATAACGGCCCGTTAAAATATGATCCCAACATTGATTTACATTGTCCACAATTTCGAACGCAAACACTAACCATATCGAAACCTCCCATCATTTCTAGAAATACACATTTATCCCCTAAAATTCTTTTAAGTTAATTTTAATTTTAACTTACCGAATGATGGATTTGCTTCAGATATGATGACGATATTACAAATAACCGCAATTATAGAAATAATTCTTAAACTTTTGGAAAACATTTTTAACTTAAATATATATTTTTATGCAATATTAACTATTGTAGTGTTGATTGGAAACTGATTTTGTGAGAAAAAGGATTCGTTTATATATATTCATTGATAGAGAACTCATACCGTTAGTGTCAGTTTGAGTTTCCGTTCTGTCTAATAAGCTAATTAGTTTAATCTAAAATTTACAGTATAACTCAAACTTTCGTGGACAAAACTAAATTGTGTAGAGGAAATGTTGTTTTTATTTTGAATTGGCTTCAAGCAGACAAACTAGCTAATCCAGGTTAAACAAACACCTTGAAAATTTTTCCAGAAATATTTAGATGTAACATTCCTTCACCCTTAAAATATTCATCGAAATTCTTTAATATTTTTATTCCAATCAAAAATACAATGAAGTAAACTATCTAACCGGAACGTATTTCGCTCACACGTAGAGTTGTTAATATTTGTTTCAATCCATATATAAGTGAGAAAATTTCCAAAGAAAATCAGTTTTGCATCCAAATCCCATTTAAAAGTATAAAAAAAATTCGAATTATATGTCTATCTTCATGATGTTTTCTACGAAAGTTGTATTGTTTGTCTCTGCAATTGCATTTATTGGTATTTTCGTTGAACAATCACAAGCGGATCCATCGTTTGGTAAATATAAAAAAAAAACTAATATTTGTTTTAGATGTTTATTTATGATCAACGTATGAGATTTATATATTTTTTATTTGTTGACAGAAATGATGGGCGGTTTCGATGTGGTTGGTGTTTGTGTTCGAAATTGTGGACAATGTAAATCAATGTTAGGATTATATTTCAACGGACCATTATGTGCTGAATCTTGTTTTGAATTTAAAGGCAAAATGATTCCAGATTGTGAAAATGTTGGATCCATTCTACCGTATTTGGAAAAACTTGAAAAATGAGAATTTTGTTGATAAAAAGATTAAGTTAAACAATAAAATAATGAATTGAATTTAATTGTTTTATATTTATTATTTGTATATGAGGATAAGAAAAGCTCCACGTGTATATTTAGTTTTCGCGTATTATGATATCCTACAGTAGGAATGTTTGGTTTTTTCCTACTTTATAATTTCTTTGTACTTCTTATTCGATTACACATAAATTTTCAACAGAAATTTATCGCTTTACAAAATATCACTTTCCGTATACAAACGTTTTTATTATGCATTTCAATTATATTTTATTCAGCATTATAGTTATGAAATTTTAGTTGATTGTATTTCTTTGACAATCTGTTCGTTAAGAGAAAAGAAGGTTTTTGTTTTAAAAAAAAATTCGTGATCTGGACAACTTCGTACTTGGCATACAAGTAGTATCGGTGAAATAAAAAATACTTTTACCTTTTAAAGTGTTTTATTTGAGAACAGGGTGGTCTGAATAATTTCTGAATAAATAATTTCTGAAATATCAGGGCTTAAGGTGGGCCAGAAAGGTAAGTTGCTGGCCTGTTGAAAAATTCAAAATCAACTTTTTGCTTACACTGTTAAAAATATTATAGAATAAAATTTTTAAAGATGGCTCTGCTGATGCTGTAGGTCAAGCATTTGATGAATTTTTTTCACAATATATAAGTTTCCACTTTACTCTAAAACATGTAAAAATTTAAGGACCGTGTTTTTATTAGTTCTAATAATATTAAATTTTAAAGATGTGCATCTCAGTTCAAAAAAGTTTAGTTTTTAATAAAATTTGTAATCTTTTCCACCAACGCTGAGCCCCTCTATTTTTATCGACTTCATACTTAACATACAAGCAGTATCGGTGAAATAAAAAATACTTGTAACATTTTAAAATGTTTAATTTGAGAACAGTGTGGTCCGAAAGATTTCTTGAAATTCAAGAGAAATGCTTACCCGATATCTATGGTTGTATTTCTGTTGGCAAGGCAATTGGCAGGCCTATCGTTATTTAAACAGAGTTAGTTTTTTGCTTACATTTTGCTTAAATATAAAGAAATAAAATTTTTAAAGATGACGTAGTTCAAGCATTTTTTTTTCACAATTTGAAAGTTTCAACCTTACCCTAAAACATACAAACATTAATTAAAGAACGAGTACGTTTTTGTTCAAAAGATATTTATTTTAAGAAATGTGCATTTTAGGTCAAAAAATTTATTTGTAAAACTATAGATCTGATTTTCTAAAAATCATTGGACCACCCAAATTTTTCTAAAATAACTTGTATTTTCTATTTCACTTATACAACTTGCATGCCAATTTTGAAATCGATGAAAAATGGTCGGGTTCAAATAATGACATTTTGGTTCGTCCGAACGCAACACGATTTGCATCTATATATAAGGTGACCAGATTTTAACATCGCCAAAGTGGGATATGGGACGTGGGACAAAGTGGGATATGGGAAGTGGGACATCATTGACCGAGAGGTGTGGGGGGAGGGTGGGGTGGTATGTCTATATGAAGCATCAAACATTTTCATAGAAATATTTCTAACCATTTGTTCTTTATTGTGATTTTTACTGATCCCCAAACCTTAACTTCTTCTAATGATACTTTTAATGATACTTCATCCCGAATAAATTTTATGCAACCCCGAAGATTTCATTAATTTTCTATTAATTCAATAAAACGCCCCAAATTAATTATAAAATGTGAAGGGCTTAAACGTCCCACTCCGATGTGTCAAAACTTGGGTCTGTGGGCAAGGTTTAGTATAATTAGTTCACTTAATAAACCGAAAAACCTATAAAAGTGGTGACACACCAACAATTTTAAAAATTCTTTTTTTTCTGAACTAATTAGACTTCAGGATCATTCATCAGCACTAACGCCTGCATTTCCTAGCAAAATAAGAAAATTCGGGGAGTGTAAAAATAATATAATTCCGGGAGTCACCGCTATTGCCAGTGATATATGATAGGGACTGGAGTACGCGGGCTTGTCACTCCTGTAGTTCAAAAATAAAAACATTTACAAATCAATAAAAACTGATCCCTCCATGCGTAAAACTCATGGAGGGAAAAATTTTGATATAAATAATTAAAAAGTATAAATAAGTTTATACATAAAATTTTAATTACAATTTCAATAGAAGACATTAATTGAGCTCCACAATTTATGTTCATATTGGCTGTAATATAATTTTAATTTATTTATATATATGAAGAAAATGAAAATGTTTTATTTAGGATATATAAATTGCCCACATTTATTAAAATGTCGCGGGACGCGGGACAAATTGTTAAAAGTCGGAACTGTCCCGCCAAAATAACGTCTGGTCAGCTTATCTATATATGCATTGGTTTAGGTCAATTTATGTTTTCTTTGTCATTTAGGTTAGCAAAACATGAAGAGGTTATGGTTTTGGTGGTTTAAGATGTCAACAGATTAAATAATTGTCTAAGAATCGTAGCACCACGAAAGCCTGTTTGTCCAGAACGATATCTTAATCTTTATCTAACGTAGAGTGATATCGCTTCCAATAAATCACTTCCATGTTTTCACAGTATGGTGTTACACTTATCCGTTTTTCGATTTGGTGGAAAAACTACGAGTGACTAGGATATCAGCAGCACTTGCACCATTAGTACAGCATACAGGGTACCAAAACTATAAGCACTTGAGTCAATTTTGCTCAAATTGGCTTTCTCTATTTATAGGAAATGGGTCACCTGATGCCCTTGAGTTCATTCATATCATTGAAGTTGCTGCGCGAAAAGATCGGGTGGACCTTGGCGATTTGTTGTCCATTATTCCCCGGTACTTTCGTGGTGCATTATATCGTGGATATCATTTAAATCTTACTTATGAGTAACATATGGTGACCTACCCAGTATTCAGAGAGGGAATACTACGAACATTTGGTACCCTTATAGATGATGAAGCTGTACTGAGAGCACTGTTGAGCAGAAGACAAAAGCCAAAAGAGTGGATCAAAGATTACATCGTAGAGATCAGCACGCAAACGACTGGTTCAACCATTTTCGGAAAGGGAGATGATTGAGATCGTAAGGGCAGGCATGTTGGATCAATTAAAAAACGCTACATTGGTGGCAAATGTAACTACTCTGGAGGACATGCGAGTACTGTGTCAGAAATCTTTACCAACCACATCATGGACAACCGGTCAATTTGGGATAACAACTGTTGAGGACCGAACCCGATACATCGCAGTAGAAGCTATGGAGTCCTTTTGCCAATTTCAAATGAACAATCGGCAATTGACCCTTGTGCATTACAGGTGCAGTAGGGTGGCCCTTAGATTACACTAGAATTTTTTTTTCATTGTACAGTTTGCGGCACCCTCCTATTTCGTGTGAATATCCATAAAAATATTATTTGCAAAATCTGATATCAATCGGTCAATTCTAAAACGTGCCTGCCACTTATAGTTGAGAAATTTTGTTCTGGACCTTAAAAAAAACTTTTTTTATTTTTTGTGCGACACCCTCTTATTTCGTGTCAATACCCATAAAAAAAATATGTGTAAAAATTCAAATCAATCGTTCAACTCTAAGGGGTGCCCCCGGCCACTTAAAGTTGAGAGGTTTGGTTGTGGCCATTACAAAGAAAAACCTAAGTTTTTTGTACATCCCTTCCATTTTGTGTCAATGCCCGTAAAAATATTATGTGTAAACTTTGAAATCAATCGGTCAACTCTAAGGGATGCCCCCGGCCACTTAAAGTTGAGAGGTTTTGTTGTGGCCATTACAAAGAAAAATTTACATTTTTTGTACGACACCCTCCCATTTGGTGTCAATACCCATAAAAATATTATGTGCAAAATTTTAAATCAATCGGTCAACTCTAAGGGGTGCCCTCGGCCACTTAAGGTTGAGAGGTTTTGTTCTGGCCATTATAAAGAAAAATTTAAATTTTTTGTACGACACTCTTCCGTTTGGTTACAATACCCATACAAATATTATTTGCAAAATTTGAAATCAATCGTTCAACTCTAAGGCGTGCCCCCGACTTAAGGGAGGGTGTCGCACAAAAAATGAATTTTTTTTAAGGTCCAGAACAAAATTTCTCAACTTTAAGTGGCCGGAGGCACGTCTTAGAATTGACCGATTGATTTCAAATTTTGCAAATAATATTTTTACGGGTAGTGACATGAAATGGGAGGGTGTCGTACACAAAATTTAAATTTTTCTTTGTAATGCCCACAACCAAATCTTTCAAGCTTAAGTGGCCGGAGGCACGCGTTAGAGTTGAACGATTGATTCCAAATTTTACACATAATTTTTTATGGGTATTGACACGAAATGGGAGGGTGTCGCAAAAAAAATAAAAAAATTTTTTTAAGGTCCAGAACAAAATTTCTCAACTTTAAGTGGCCGGCGGCACGTCTTAGGATTGACCCATTGATTTCAAATTTTGCAAATAATATTTTTACGGGTATTGACATGAAATGGGAGGGTGTCGCACAAACAATTTAAATTTTTCTTTGTAATGGCCAGAACAAAACCTCTCAACTTTAAGTAGCTGGGAGCACGCCTTAAAGTTGACCGAATGATTTCAAATTTTGCAAATAACATTTTTAAAGGTATTCACACGAAATGGGAGGGTGTCGTACAAAAAATTTAAATTTTTCTTTATAATGGCCACATAAAAACCTCTCAACTTTAAGTGGCCGAGGGCACCCCTTAGAGTTGACCGATTGATTTCAATTTTTACACATAATATTTTTATGGGTATCAACACCAAATGGGAGGGTGTCGTACCAAAAATTTAAATTATTCTTTGTACTGGCCACAACCAAACCTCTCAACTTTAAGTGGCCGGGGCACCCCTTAGAGTTGAACGATTGATTTGAATTTTTACACATAATTTGTTTATGGGTATTGACACGAAATGAGAGGGTGTTGCACATAAAATAAAAAAGTTTTTTTCCAAGGTCCAGAACAAAATTTCTCAACTTTAAGTGGCCGGAGGCACGTCTTAGAATTGACCGATTGATATCAGATTTTGCAAATAATATTTTTATGGGTATTCACACGAAATGGGAGGGTGCCGTACAAAAAATTAAAATTTTTGTTTTCAAGGGCCACCCTAAGGTGCACACAATGAACCAAATTCCACCTCGTTTCGAATACCGATTCAACAAAAAAAATTATCAGATTAAAAATTATTAGTTATCTTAGGTTGCGCGAAATTTTCAAGACGGCATGTGTTGCTTCTATTATTTCTGAACTACACGATTCTAGCGTGTTTACATCGATACACTGCATGTTTACATCGATATCTTTGATAAAATTATATATGGTCTTCTGGATAGTGGAGCCGCTATCAATATTCTAGGAAGAAATTCCTTAGAATTGTTAAACAACTCCGGCATAATATATTGTAAATTTTCATTTTTCATCCGTACAGCGGATGGCACATGTAACCGAATTTTGGGATATGTCGATGCCCCCATCTCTTTTAATGGTTCCACAAAATCTATTCGTTTCTATGTTGTCCCAAAACTGAATGAGGAGGTATCCCTAGGCATCGATTTCTGGAGAGATTTTGGTGTCACTCCTTCATTTATTCGTGAGTGATCGAACTCAAGATCAAACTGAAGTGCTTTATCACACGAAACAATTAGCGATCATCATATCCAGCGTCCAACAACATTTGTAAGCTGCAATCAAGAAGTTCCAAAAACAGCATAAGCCATGGAAACGACCCCGGACGTATCGGCCACAACAGCAAGTCCTGGTATGACACATCGCTTAAGTGGTGTTGTGAATAAACGTTTTGTTAAGCTGGTTTCACAGCATTTACCAGCCATTATAGAATGTCGGGTTTGTAAGGTACTGTTCAAATGTACGACTTTAGATGGTAAGGACATGGGAACTTACCATGCTAATGACATTAAACTAATCCCCCATTAGTTTTAGATCCATGTTGACTTATTTTGTATTAGTCTCTTAATAATAGGTCTTTGTTAATTTATTTTGTAATAGTCTTCTTATTTTAGGTCTTTATTAATTTATTTTCTTTTTTTTTATTTTTCTTTAAATTAATTTTTTTTTAATTTAAATTTTTGCTATTTTGTTTTTTTTTGTATTATTTATTATTTTTATTTTTCATTAGAATGTTATTTTTCATAACCAGCTTCGATTTGAATAATGTTGTGAACGTCATATCACATCATAAATGCCGGTTGTTATTTAGCCATAACGGCCCGTTGCTATGTAAACATTTTCATAGCAACGTATTTGAAGGGACACCAAAATAATTATTCTTAAGTTTTCGTATATTTTTTTTAATATTATATGACAGGAACCAATTTTAGTTTTATTAAAACAAATTGTTTTATTAAAACGATTAAAGCTGTTCGAAAATTCAAAGACTACTTAGCAACTACTTATAAATAAATATGTACATTTAGAGATAAATCAATAGTAGTTTATGTAACAAGTACGCTAAATATGGTTTTAGCGAACGAATTGCAATGTTTCCGGACGAGGCGCTAGCCGAGTCTGTAATTTGAAGATGAGTCTGCTAAAGCCATTTGCGTACGTGTTGCATATAACGTTTTTTTGTTTTAGCTCTTAGGATTTTTTTTCTAATTTATTGCTTAATTTATGTTCTTGCGTACCTAAAAATTTGATTTTTGAACAAAACTTATCAAAGCAATTGTGATTATAATTTGAAAATAATTATAATATAAAATGAAAACAAATTTTGAATCCGCTAAAGTGTTGTCATAACGACTTTAAGTACTAGGCCGCTAAAGTACAATTTTGCGGACTCTAAACAGTTCTAAAAGTAATCATTTTTCGGAGCTAATACTAAAAAATATTTTTTCATAGCAACCTATTTGAATGGAAACCAAAATGAATCGTTTTTCAAAAATTATTGATTACACTAATTTATTATTAATACATTTAATAAAAAATAAAACGTTGTACGCACCACTGTCGTTATCTGATTTTAACGGCCTTCAGGCGATATGAATCCCTCGGACCAGAGGCTCTCGGGCTGGTCATATCGCCTTCGGGCCGTTAAAAAGCCTTATAACAACCTTGGTATGTAAATAACTATTTTCTATAGCAACTGTTAAAACTTGCTATTATCAACTAAAATTAGAGGGAAATGTTGCACTTTACTATCAAGGGTAGATAAAGTAGTACTTTAAAAGCAAGGGTAGATAAATTATTTTAATATAAGTATTTTGCTTGATTTGTTTGTTTATAAAATTTATAAAACTCAAAAAGTTATCAAAGCCATCATTTTTTCGTGAAACTATTTTTTCCTGACACTTTTAATTAAATTTTTCTTTGATTTTTCTTCATTTTTTGGTCTTCTTTAACAGTTGCTATAGAAAACTATGTTGTATTCCACACGATGATAAAATTTCATTATCTTCTCGATGCTTATTAGCTAAAATCGCTCTCAAAGAGAAAGTACAATTTTATCATCTTGTACAATAAATTACTATGTTTTTATTATTTTGTTTTTATTATCACCTTTAATTTATTATTCTAACCCTGGTTGGTCTAATAAATCATCCAATATGTTTCACATATTAACGTTTCGTATTAGATGTGTGCCGCTTAAGACTGTTTTTAGTCTGCGGTTGTCTGATTGTGTTTTGTTTTAGTTTACCCCCTCCCCCCTCTTTCATTACCAATTTCTTTACATAATTTTTACTATTTTTCTGGATAGTAACAATAGTAAAAAATGGCTCCTTATGTACCTGAAACTGATTTTTGTTCTTAGGGGCACTGTCCAAAAAGACTGTTAGATAGCTTTTTTTATTTTTGGGGGAAACTGATGTGCGTAGCAGGAGATTATGACTCAAATTTGTCATCAGTTCCACATGCGATTACTAGACAGGGCTCCGAAGTATGAGACTTTGGTTGATGGTGATGGTCGTTAACATTTACGTCCTTTATTACAATAGAACCTTATTTATGTGTCTCCTCCACTTGTACCTATCGATTGACTCTTTTGTACATACTTACCAACTTCTGTTGCAACTTTGTGTGGTGTTGTTGTGTTGAGACCCAGTGTTTCTCAGCTGGAGATTTTCTTCAAAACATAAGAGATAAAACGATAATTTTAATACAGCTGGTCAACAAACCTCTCGCTTCTACGGCCAAGGATATGGGAGCAGGTGATATTTATTAATGTCAATAATTGTTTTTGCATCATCTTAATTTTTCATCATAATACAATTTTCTGTAAATATGGTTAAGTCGTTGTGAGCATTCATATAATCAATTCGTAGTCTTTCTCATGGTATTCACAAGGTTGGTCTACTTATTTAACTATCAAATAGCGTTATGTTTTTGCTCAACGCTATCTTCACTTAATTAAGTTCTGTTATGCGCAACAAATTCTGTTAATTGTATATGTATACTTTTTGTTTTGCAGCTAACGTAAATAAACATTTGACAAATAAGCTTACCAACTTCCATTAACATTTGTAATAAAAAAAAATCATTTGATAATTAACGATTAGCATATGCGAGTCCACTGTAACTAAGGCTAAGAAGACAAAAAATTGAAAAAAAAACAAATTTATTCTTTTTTCTCATATATTTTTATTTTCTAAACTTAGTTGTTAGTGTTTTCTTTATCTTATATATTAATACGCTAAAAAAAACTTTCTGGAGCCTAAGGCTTTTTTATTCGAAGATGGATTCATTTCAAATTTTCACTGCTAACTGATATTAGTGTAACTTAGATTTAAAAGATTTTTCATACAAATCGGATCATAAATAAAAACGTTATAGAAGAATTAATATGTATTTTTGAATTTAACGACCCCTCTATACAATATCAAATGGACTTGCCCAAGTCTTTACAATGTTTTTTGGTTACTATTATTTAGTATTTTATATTTCCTTTTCAAATTTCAATTTAGTTTATGCATTGCTTTGGGAGTGGATAGACGTATTATTTTTCTTTGTTTTTTTATTATTATTTTTTTTCTTTGATTTTTCTTGATTTAATTATTATTTTTCTTTGTTTTTAAATATTTTCTATTGATTAGAAATTAAAGAAACAATTCAAAAAATTGATTTGTTCTTTCTGTCAATCAATTTATCAATCAATTTGTCAATCAATTGAAAACGAAAATAAACGAAATAAAATTTAGGGGATTTTTACACTAAATTTTATTTCGTTTATTTTCGTTTTCGAATTGATAGACAAATTGACTGTAGGTCTGTAGCCTGCTATAGAAAAATCTTTCATATTAGCTGTGTTCGATTTGACTGAAACAACTGAATTATCTGAAAAGAATATATTGAGCATAATATGTAAAATGTATTTTAGCTAGAACATAAAAAACGTTTCGTTGTCATTGTCGATATAGTGGTTTGTGAGAAAGGTTCGGAGTTCAACGCTGACCCTATATTGATTTTTTAAATAAAGTAGGTAAGTAGTTAGGTAAGGTAAGGAGTTAGGTAAGGTAAGGAGTTAGGTAAGGTAAGAAGTTAGGTAAGGTATGGAGTTAGGTAAGTTGTTTGGTTAGTAGTTAGGTAAGGTAAGGAGCGAGGTAAGATAAGAAGCTAGGTAAGGTAAGGAGTTAGGTAAGGAGTTAGGTAAAGAGTTAGGTAAGTAGAGATTTTATACAGACAATAATAAATGCTTTTGTAATTTATAAGTTTAGTTACCAAATTACAATTCCTTCTCTAATTTTTTAGTCTTCTTATGTACATTGAAGTGAATGATTGTGAAAATTTTGTTCTGTTTTTTCTTCATAAATGAATGGTGTCATGAATGGTGTTAATGGTGAAATGAATGTCGTGAATGAAGAATTGAATTGCACGTGGTATTTATCATTTTAAAATTCATAATATGTTTTATCATCGTACTGGTGCTTTAAATCCTACCTGATGTGTTTGTTAAATTTGTCAGATGAAGATAGAATTGATGGAAATGAAATGAATAATAAATTTGTATGTACTGAAATGTCTGATCCCATTCTTTTTCCTAAATTACATGAACTAGGAGGGCCCGGCTTGCTTCGCTACGCTTATAAATAAAGTTTTTGCGTAGACATTTTGTTGACGTAGAAGCAATGATTTCAAAAAGTGGTAATGAGAAATGCTAGCATATAGTTTTTAATTTTTTTTTTTTTAAATATATGAATGAACAATAATCAGAACTCTAGCTGATCAGTTCGGATATATGAAAACTTAGCGATCAAATAAGTTTTCAAGTAAGCTTATTTAGTCTCTAACTTATTTGATCGCTAATTTGTCATATATCCGAAGAAAAATTAAAAATTATATGCTAGCATTTCTCATTACCACTTTTTGAAATCATTGCTTCTACGTCAACAAAATGTCTACGCAAAATCTTTTTTTATAAGCGTAGCGAAGCACGCCGGGCCCTCCTAGTACTAATAATTCATTTTCGTTTTTTTTTCTACGGAAACAACGTGATTTTTGTATATATGAAGTCTGATTTTCACGTTCAGGGTTTGCAATACGTATAAAGTGATTCATGTAATTTGAATTTAAAAGTGTTTGCGATGTAAAATTGATGATTTCTATAATCTGGATTGCCTTGCAATATAAGTTTTAATGTTTCATTTTCTGTTGTTGTTTCACTGGAATGAGATAAATACGCAACGATAAAAGAGCTAGCCAGAAATTTTTTTATGGTTGCCAAGTCGTATGTAACGATTTGGTTACGATATTTTAGTTAAGTTTTGATCGCTTACAAACTACAGTTAATCTAAGATTTTATTTAAATAAAAAATCGAAGTGTATGTTTAATGAAAGTAGATAAGTTTGAACTATTATATTATATAGATTGTTAAAGTTGATGGCACAAATCAAGTTTAAAACGAAATTATAAACTGTTGATTTTGAAACTGTAACGTCTAATGGTTCATGAGGTGAGCTATCTGAAGCTTGTAAAACTGGGGACATATCAAAAGTTAAGAAATCAAGAAATACCACTACAGTGAATATACGTGATACAGCAGGACGAAAATCAACTCCACTACATTTTGAGGCTGGAACTTCAGGATAAGGAAAACCTATATCTGCAATCAACCAACATCAACAAAATTAAGTTTTTTTTTTTAATAAAATGTGTTGTGTAGTAGGAATTACAGTATGTGTCACAATGAAACATAAAAGCCTTTTAAGACCAAGGTCCCACAACAACATACGTTCAAAGTTGTTGATGGACGTATATCTTTCTTTTTTTGTTTTTCATGTTTTTTGTTAAAGAATGATAAAATATGACATAGGCCAATATTTTATGATAGAATAGAGAAAATAAAAGTAAATTAAAAAGAAAATAGCAAATTTTTACAAAAATTTGCTGAAACAAAACAAAAATGTAGTTCCCAATAATCCAGCCGGTTGCATATTCCTTGATCCTGTGACGCAGTGTCTTTCTTAAAGAATAAAGCCTACATATATTTATATGAAGGCTCGTTTCTTCAAGGAAGCAATAGCGTCTCATCATCAAGGACTATTTCACAGCTAAGATTGAGGGTGCTACCGTTGACTGAATACAGTTCATCCGCCACCACCCCTAAGATTTTATTAGGTTAAGACTTTTTTGTTTTGTATTTTTATATATATATTATTTACAAATATCTATTGGGTAAATTTTCATTTTAATATGACCAACTAAAATATTTTGAATTAGAGATTTTCCTGGACCAGAGGCCACATGTAGATTTTTTGGTTATTTAATTATTGAATCCCGGATATAAACGGATAACCGTTTATAGCAGGGCTCATTACTTTTGTTCAAAACTGCATTACAAAATACAGAATTCGGGTTTTTGTTGGTCTACGCTAAAAATATGTCTTTGTGACCTGCTTTAGTCAATACTAATAGCATCTCTGTGTAACTAAATTTCGGAAGTTCAAAATTGAAGACGATTCATCTCTGCGGTTTCATGAAACACAATCTTAAAATAGCTTCGTCGATAACATCAGTTACTATCAGATTTGTAAAGACCGTTGTTATTCACGATATCTGCAGCCACTAACAGACTCTTGCGGAGAACAATTGTAATATATCATCTATATTACCGCATCTAGCTGTTATCGTTTGAGACTTATTTCCATTTGGTGGCTTCAAAGCTTCATCTGTCAAACCCTTACCAATATTCGGTATAATGGAATATTTCTTACCCTTAAGCGTCTTTTCAAAGTTTAAGCTTTCATAAACAAACAGTTTCAACAAACGTGTCAACCTTTCATTTCTGATGGGCATCTTTGTATTTTTTTCACCCAAAAGATAGTATACAGATATTATTGGAAATAGAGCTACCATTATAATATTCTCATGTTCAGTTTCTTGATACCATACGTTTCTTCATCTTATTTATAAAGTATGCAGGATTATTCGAATGAGAAAGATAACCATACCAGTCAACTACTGATGAAAACTTCTCATAAATCACTTCATTATGTACAGCTCCTTCTTAGCGTCTCTTTTTTTAATAAGTTTTCCGTTACATCAGTTTTCTCTTTTTTAGTTGTTTCATCGTTTTATATTATAAGCCAAAGTGGTAATATTCAATGTTACCACTTGCCTTGTTTCCCATTTTTAATCATTTGTTTCGTTTTGCTTTCTTTCTACTTTACAATTCCATTCCACCGCTGTCACCAATAGCTCCACAACTTTGAAAAAGATGGAGACCATTTCTGTCATGGGTGTTTTGATTTGTTTCTGTAGTTTTCTGTTGCAATTGAAGCCCAACCAATTAAATTAATTTTTTTTGATTACTTTGGTCTTTTTAATGCAACACTTCAAAAATTATGCAAAATTATGCAGAGCCAAGAGTTTATCGAGCTGATGTAGCATTAATTCCTCACCTTTTTCTTCTTTTAGTTCACTATCAAAGTGAGCTGAGGACCTCGCTTTGCAAAAATCTACTTATAAAATTCATTCTATTTTGGTTTAAAAACTTGCTGAGGTTTGTCTATGTATCCTAAAGTTATGTCCTGTAGAACCCAAAGATTTGTAGATATTTTGTCCAACTACCACCGTAGTTGAAATGTAAATCGATTCAAATTGCTAGATTCGACCACTTTTAATTTAATCCTTTGAAAGGCTTTACCGTCGACTTACTAGACAAACAGAAAGGAGAGAGATGAATCTTGATAATTTTCTTAACCGCGCAATTCAAGGCAAATTAGATCGGGCTGAGAAATTCTCGAATCAATATTATACTGAGGATAACTGAGTCCACAAGTTTCCACATGGTACATTACAAAAAATTTACAACCAAATCAACAAACCATTCATGAAATAAATAAATCAAACATATCAGCTTTTGTTTACTTTATTTAAATAATTTTAACAAAATTTCAAATAATGTTTTTTTTTTATTTCACTTTATTTAAATATTTTGAAATTGAACTTATTTCTTCACAATCTGGAACTAATCTTCCCTTAAGCTCGATACAGGATTCAGCACATAAGGGTCCATTAAAATACGATCCGAGCATAGATTTACACTGTCCACAATTTCGTATACAAATGCCTATCATATCAAAGCCTCCCATCAAGCCTAAAAAATATAAACTTAATCTAAAACTTTTAAGGTTTTACAATTCTTACCTATTGATGGAAATTCAAGCGAAACTTTAACATAAGAAAATATTATTATTATTCCGAATAGTAATTGAACACTTTTTATTGAAATCATTATTTTGGTGGAATAGAGAATAAGCTTTCAAATGCAGAATTTGAATGATTTCAAACGAGCTAAAAACTGCTATTTATATGTAAAGCTTTTACTATTACAATTATACAATTCATCATCTAATAGATATTTCAGACTGATATCAGACGGATGCCTAAATAATTAAGTTACATTATTCCTTTTAGTTTTAATTTAATTTAATGACAAACAATTCAATTTAATTTAAATCACTATCGGAAAAGCATATAGAGAATAGATTTCATATAAATATTCGTTCGAATTCATTCTAACACTTACTTTAGCCTTGTCTTCAGTTAGATTTATAAATTTTAAGTTTGAATTAATAATGATTGTCATAAAAAGTTTGAAAATAATTTTACCGATTTTAATTCTTATATGTTATGTGAAAGTTATAAATGGAACTAGCACTTTTCCTATTGGTAACCAAACAACTAGTTATTACTATCCAGTATTGGGATTCTTAAAATATATAATTTTTGTTGTAGAATCGATTGGAGGATATGAAGTGATAGGAGTTTGCATCAGAAATTGTGGACAGTGTAAAACAATGCTGGGCTCATATTTTAATGGACCATTATGTGCGGAGTCGTGTATTGAATTTAGAGGAAAATTAATTCCAGATTGTGAGGATATAGCATCAATCGGACCATATTTATATAATCTGGAATAAAATTTTTAACTTTAAAGATTATTAAATGAAAATTATAAGAACAACAAAACTTATTTTATAAGAGGTTATGTTTTTGAGTCATAGAAAAAATAAAAATGAATTTTACTGAATTATCAGTTTCATCATTAAGTTGGATCAATAGTTGGTGAATGAAACTAATTAATTTACTAAACAAAAATTATATTAGGGATAAGCTATTTTTATTTTTGTTTTTTTTTCCGTTGTGATATAAACTAGGTTTACATGTGTTCCTGTAATTTATTTTTTTATTGTTCTGGTAGATTTACTATTTACTATTTGCCACATGTTTAATTTATTTTGATGTTTTTTGTTTCTGATCTCACTGCTTTTTGTGATATTAAATGAAATCTGTTTATCCTTTATATCGGTGTCTACTCTTAAATTTCAGTGACATAATAATAACCCCCTCAGAATAATTATTGATTTAATTCCTCATTTTACATGAAAAACTTAATATTAAAACACAACAAGCGCTAAATAAATTCTTCAAATCTTAATAATGTCTAAAATCTTTTCTGAGATAACTATAACTATATTGGCACAAAACTGATTTTATATGATATTCGCCGAACAAACGATCTAAATATTTGGATTCTCTTCGTTTTTTATTACTTTTACACTAGCACACAATAAGTTTATGATGATATACAGCTTCCTGTTCGAAAAAAATCTAATTTTCTTAAGAAGGTTATTAAAAAAATTTGGAGAAAGATAGACTACAAAGTCTAAATCTGTATCTTTACATAGATAAAAACATTACGTTATAACCTACCTTCATTTTAAATTCATAACAAACAACAGTACAAAAGGTAGATAAATTTCGTTTAAATCTTCCCAATGAATAAACTACATTAAAAAACCACGTCTAATAAATAAAACATATAAAAACAAAACAAAAACAAACAAACATATAGTAAACATTTTAAATAAATCAGGATCACCTTCGTCAACGTCATCATTATGGTAATATTTCGTTTTTAAAACAAATAAGAAGCGGAAAATGAAGTTCATCATCTTGTTATTTTTCTTTCTTTTTTTGGAAAATATTTTTAAATCACTAAGACAAGGTAAGGATTATGGATTATCTGTTTAACATTATTTCCTTGTTTTTGTTTTGCTTGTTTCGATTAAAATTCCATAAACGTTTTTTGTTCCTGTTTGTACAAAAACAAAGGGAAATAAAAAAATGATTTAGATTTGTTTTGTTTTTTTTTTTCTATTATTTTCTGGAATTTTCTTTCGTTTTTAAAAACTATTAAGAGTTTCCTTTTCACAAACAATTTATCACTCTTCAGGTACAAAAGAAAATTTTGTTATTGAATCTATATGGATAGCTGTCGGAATTGAAAATACAATGATAAAATTGTAGTAGATTTGATTGGGTACATAAGTCAAATTTTTTTTAGAAAAAATCGGGTGATTTGGCCGACCTAGAGAGTTCCCGTCTGACCAAATTGCAGAAAGAACTTCTATTTATTTTGACATGTTTATATTGTTGCGATTACAGAAAAATCTAGACGATTACAGTCACTTCCGACAACCTGCAAACTAATGAAGTGAATAGAGTTGTTGTTGTATTTCGTAGAATTTGGGTTAACAATAAATAAAATTGAATGATTTTATGAATCAAATCAGCATAACGTAAAGTAATTGAATATTCTACAATTTTCTCAAGCCTTCTAAAAGGTGACCTCGAATTTTCTACAAATTAAGCAGAATAGTATATAAGCAATTACCTGTTGTAGTTATCAATTAGTTTTATTTTAAACCTGCGATAGTGAAGTTAATATTATAAAAGTGATATTTAAATTAGTTTTTATGAATAATCAATAAAGTTCAAGTGCTATTGAGTAGAAATAATTTGTGTATTATTTTGAACGTTTTGTTGGAGCTTCTGAAGCTGTTAAAAGAATATTCTAGTTAGAAATATCGTTTGCTGTATTGTTTCCTGTTGTTGTGGAACAATTGTTGTTGAATACTTAATAAAACCTAGTGTTTGTGCTCACTAATCAGTGATCGAACTCAGAAAGAGATTGGGAAATACGTTTATCGAATTGAGAGTAAGGCCAACTCGAAAGAAGTTTGGAAAAACGTAACAATATAATTATTAAGTTAAAATATGAAAAGATTTTTGATCTAAAATTATAACAAATTAGTGTTTTTAGAGTTCCGTTTTTTATACGGAACACTATTGGTGAGACAACGATTTGTTTTTGTATTAAAATTGGTTATCTTAGAAAATATAAATCCTATGGACCTATGGAGGACGACTGATACAAAAAAAATAAAGTTGTTTCTGTTTGTTTTACGGGGCTGTTATGTAAGGCCTTTAAGAAAAAACTTTTTTTACCAATTCAAGTAGGGTATCATATGAAAGGGCTTGAATTCAGTATAGGCACAGAGATAGGCAATTTGATAAACCCTGAACGAAAATTATAGCAAAGGGTCACATAAAGACTATTCTGTATTTTGAGGGGGTGAGATTGGGGAAGGGTGAAACCAATCATTTTTGATCCCAACGAGTGGGGTCATATGAAAGAGCACTTAATTTAAGAAACATTGCTATTATTTTAGAATTTGCGGAGCACAGTTTTTGAATTATTGTCAAAAAAGTGCACCAAAAAGTAGGTCCCCCTCTGCGTTTCGGCGTTGACTAACAAAAAAATTTGAAAAAACACACAGAGATAGGAAATTTGATAAACCCCGAACGAAAACTATAGTGAAGTGTCACATAATTAATTTTCTGTATTTTGAGGGGAGGAGATTAGGGAAGGGTGAAAAAAATCATTTTTGATCCTAACGAGTTGGGTTGTAATGAAGAGCTTTTCCATTGAAGAACCAATGAAGCGGCATAGCAGGATACGTACCTAGAGTTTTTTAACGCCGTAACGACTAAAGCTCAGTCATCGTGGATTTGATAGATTATCACCTGCTATTTCAACACAAATACAGAAATGTACGCAATTTACGTGAATAAACAGAAGTGGAAACAATACGAATGAAAAAATGAAACTCTGGCGACCCCTTCTGCGAAAGAACCACGCTCAGCACGTCCAACCCCCACAATCATTCCCATACGCCCACACACTCACGCTGCATACACGCCAACATTCACCCACCATTCAGACTGCGAGGCAAGACAACCAAGCTCCAAGAACCGCAGCAAGCACCGCAGATGGCAGCAACCAAAAATAAGTTGTATCACCGCCATCGGATCAATCTGATGCATTTCGTAAACCTCTGCCATTGCTAGCAAGCCGTGAATCAAACCTTGGAGCACGGGAGAACGTCACACGCTAAATTGAAAGTCTTCATTATTTATTTCCTTCCTCTTTATTAATAACACAAAAAAAAATTTTGAAACCATACGCAATCATCACAATTTACAAAAAAAACCATTTACAGCTTCAAAAAAAAATCATAATTTATTTGCAAGGTAATTAAAGATTTCAAAACCACTTCAATTAAATACCTGCAGTTTACAGTCGGTTAATGTATAATATGGTTAATAAACATAAAACATGACAAGAATTTGTTTTTCTTTTGTTGTTTGGATTTCATGTTATTGGGGATTGATTTGTAATTTTTTAAAAATATTAATTAATAAATTTAGTTAATATAATTTATAATTTAATATAGTAAAAGAAAATGTATTCGGAATACTAAGTACTACCTCGGAGCAAAAATATTTTGATTAGGTTCATTCCCACTTTAGACTGCATGTGTCTCGCTACACGCATCGTCAGCTCACACACACACGCATTGACAAGCAAGCCCCCATTCAATCACAAAGGGGGTTCCTTTCACACGCATTCACACCTATACGTTAAAAAAAGTAAATAAAATAAACCAAATTTACTCACCCCATGATTATATCCTCCCGGCTTCCAGGTCTTGAGGTCTTAGCCCTCCATCAGCGGTGGATATCCCAGCAGGCAAAGTAGTATTGGTAACTTGGTATAAATAAAATGGCTCGTTGTAATAAAATTGTAAAAATATGATGTAACAGTAGCGTCGCAATAGCTAAGCGATTGATGACCAATTGGTACCAATACTAGGTAAGTATCGATATACATACGATGCACAGTGGGATTTTTTGTGCAATAAGTAATTTTTTCGACACATAAAATTTAAAAATGTAAAGATGCAGTTTTTTAGAAAATTGATTCAGTATGAAGAATCCATAAATTGTATCCCAAAAAAACGTTTATTTGTCTTTGAAATAATGAACCAAAGTCACATGTAAATTTTGGTCCAAAATATTGAAAACTGTTTACGCACTTCTATAGTGTTTGTACGTAAGATAACTTTATTGCTCTAATTTAAATACTGATTATTTTCAAATATAGCCTTTTCTGCGTATTTAAAAAAAAAAATTATAAACTTCGCTCATACGGTTTAAACGATATGATAGAATAAAATTTGTTCTATAATGTGCCGTGATTGCAAACTTCCTTGGAAGAAAAAAAAGGTTGCTCGGTCGTGCTAGGTGCTCCCGCTATAATAAAATGAAAGGTAAGACTCCATACTATCAATTAAAAAAAAAAGTTTAAATAATTAATAATCTTTTATAAAATCATAAAATTTATAATATCATAAAATCATAAAATTTTGGGTTCTATGGGCGGAGGGTAGTGGGCATGGCCAATTTTTATGAAACTTTATTTTATTCTTAATTGAGGTAATAAAAGGCTCTGTGCCAAATTTCAAAACCTTTGGGCCAAAAATACATTTTGGGTTTTATGGGCGATGGGTAGTGGGCGTCGCCAATTTTGATGAAACTTTTTATTTTTCTTAATTGAGCTAACCAAAGGCTCAGAGCAAAATTTCAACATTCTACGAGCACTCCTTATATTTTTTGCCAAACATTGTATGAACAAATCCCACTGTGCGATGTACAGGTTGATATGAATACGCGAAAGTTGCGCCGCAATAGCTAAGCGATTGATGTAAAAATTGTATAAATAAATGTTGATACAACTGCGATGTAAAAATTGATATAAATACGATGCCAAAATTGATATAAATACGAAGTATGTTGCGCTGCAATATCTCAGCGATTTGATGTCAAAATTGTATAAACAAATGTTGGTATAACTGCGATGTAAAAATTGATATCCATACGATGCCAAAATTGATATAAATACGAAGTATGTTGCGCTGCAATATCTCACCGATTGATGGAAAAATTGCATAAATAAATGTTGATATAAATATGTGAAACAGTTAATCTCCAAATGGTTACACCACCAAATAAAGCGAGTACTCATAAGTTATATAATTGATGTATAAATTGGTATTTTATTTTTTTTTGTTGTATTTCTTTTCTAGTTTTATTCATAACCTAAGTTAGCTTTAAAATTATATAATTGATATGTAATTTACACTAAAATGAACACTTAGCAATAAATTAATGGACATACATTTTGCTACTACAATATCGACAAAAGTCATTGACCGGGTTATACTTCAGGTATTAACTATGTAAATTTACATCAATGAATAAAACTGCACTTAACTAATTGGTTATCTAAGAATAAATTACGGTGCATTAATTAGGCTATTGACACAGACGAACACAACAGATGAATTTCATATTTTCAATTTTTTTTTGTTGTTTTCATTAGGATTAGACAATATCTAATTTAATCTTGGTTAATATAACCATCAGAATTTGCACTACAAAAAAAAGATGCCTATCGATAAATCACAATTATTGTACATAACTTTTAACACTGACACAGACAATGAATCTACAGTTCTTTTTCTATTTTGTTTGAGTAATTTAATTGTTACAAATTAATTAGATTCGCGCTCAAAGACGCCGTGAGAAATATAAAAAGTATTTTATCCCTGGATTTCAAAAGTGATTTATCCCTGGATTTCAGCATCTACCAACACACAATCCAAGATGGTTTTTGGTTTAGTTCTTTAAAGCCTCAGCTTCGGTTTTATATTTTTCATCCAAACTTAATTTTCTGGTAAACTTTTTACAGACAGAAAAAAAATGTCTGACTTTGACAGTCACTACTGAGAAAATCCAATCAACGAATATCACAATCCCGACGAAGAGACGTCAAACAAACAAATAAGAGAGCTTTTTTGTGTATTTAAAATACACGTCACAAACATATAACTTCACTAAATTTTCCTACGACGATTTTACTAATAAAAAAATTTAAACTAATTGAGCTATTGTTAAAATTTGTTTTAATTAAAATTTACACTACTTAAGCCGAACTTAAATTTTAGAAAAAAAAAGAACATGAATTCAAAATTCAGTTTTAATTTTGATATTCATGAGAAAATTGCAAAAGACATAAGAGAGCTTTTGTGTATTTAAAAAAAATTCACCAAACATATAATTTTTTTTTCTAAATTTCACTAACTGGACGGATACATTTAAAACAAATTGAACTAATTGAACTAAGAAGTTAAAACTAATTAAAAATTTCACTACTTATATTTTAACTTAAATATAAGGAAAAAGACATGAATTCAAAATTCATCCTTAATTTTGAAATTCATGAAACTGATTGACAAGACATAAGAGTCAAAAAATCATATATCCATCTCTTATATAGAAATTTAATATCGAAAATTCGGCTACAAAGTTTTTTTTGAAGGGAAATTTATAGAATGTTAGTACATTTTCCGTTCAAACAAAATACTGATTGTTACTGTGTAATACATAAAATTGTAAGATAATTTCACGAAACAAGTTATTTCCAACGCATTTGGGAGAAATATTAAAATGGATTGAACGTAAGTTTAACCGATTCTATGATGTTTATGTGTTATGAAATAATAACCCACAACAGTATTACAGCAAAATTGATATCTATAACGGAAAGAAAATTGATAAAAAACACCCATATAAGAAATATAATACGTTTCGAAGACAATTACAAAACTGATTGTAGGATAATGATTTTTAGCTATTGAGACGATTGGACAAATATGCACAGCTATTGGAGATTTGAAAACATTTAAGGCAATTACGGTTAGTGTCCGGAGAATTCAAATCCATGCAGAATGGTGAAGCAACGCGGGTGAAAACGTAGTGTGAACCAATAATAGGATATTGCAAAGGAAATATTATTGTTAATTGTTTTATGCTAAGAACAAATTTGTGTAACGGAAACTATATGAAAATATGACTATAGATTGTGGACGAATGAGAAATTGTTGTGAACTATGCGAGATAGGTAAAATCGTGAGATGCAAGGAAATGTAAACTACATGAATCTATGACTGTACTGCACTACGTTATCATACTACAGTCTACATAACAGGGTCTGAAATGAAAGAGCACTTAATTTAAGAAACATTTTAATTTTTTTTTAGAATATTACCGTGCACAGTTTTCTAATTATTGTCAAAAAATTGCAACAAAAAGATGGTCCTCCCCTCTGTGTTCCGACGTTGATTGACAGAAAAAATTGAAACAGAACACGGAGATAAGAAATTGATAAACCATGAACGAAAATTATAGCGAAGTTATAATAATTTGAACTTTTAAACGAAATTTTTATAATATAATTTGCACCGGATAGCTCAAAAACTAAACACTGAAAACAATGAAATTTAGCACACAAACAAATACACTTGGAAACCTCTTATTTTTTTGAATATGAATCACAGAATAATATAACAAAACCTTTTTACTTAGCTAACAGGAAAAAATAATTTAATTATACAAGAGTTAATCAACAAAAATTATACAAAATAATATATAATAAAAAAAACTTACAGTAATTTATTTTCTTCAATGTTGTTTCTTCATTATTATTTCTTTTCCATTTTCAAGCACGAACAATAAAATTTCCTTCATTCACTACAACTATTCCATCTTCTAGTGCCCTTGTATAACTAATGACGCATAATTCCACTCGACTTTTCTTAAGTTGTCCAATTCCAAAACATATCACATAAACCATCATCTGTTGTTTCCTTATCATCCTTTATATTGATTGATTGATTGTTACATAAAATTTTACATTTACATTACACCAAGATTTAACATAGAACCTTCGACACCAAGTGATTTTCCTAATGATGCAACATAGGAATATCGTGCATGGATAATATTATAATTTTAGAAAATGATGAAGGTTGAACTAATAAACTCATTTTTATTTGTGGCTTTTGAACTTATTTATGTCAAGTTTTTATTTCGGTTCGACAAATAACTTTTGTTTTCACTAAACTCATTACGTTGAAATAAATAAAAACAACCAAGAAACAGCAATATCACAATTTATAAGAAGCAGATATTTTTATTTTCTTTATACTAAAAAGATTTATATATTTTTTCTTTATATTTAACCATACATGGTAACATTTATTTATTTTTAGCTTTCATTTGTTACTAAACTTTTTTATTTTAGAAATCATAATCACTAACTTTAAAATAATTATTATCCAAACATTTGGATTTTCAAAATTATACTAATTGAATTTCTTATAAAAATTCACATTTTTGTATTAATTTTTCTTCTTCTATTTCCCCTTCCAACAATCAACATTTCTCCAACGTATAAAAAAACATTAAATCAAACATGTTTAATGTTAAAATTGAGTGACGTAACTAAAATCAACAGTAGCGTACAAAAATGTTGCGACTTTTAAGAAAATTAATGAAATTATAATTGAAAATGAAAATTATTATTTTTAGAACAAAATTGACATAGTCCTGGCGTTACAAAGTGTCACATAAATATTTTTCTGTATTTTCAGGGGGTGAGATTGGGGAAGGGTGAAAAAATCATTTTTGGGTGCCATATGAAAGAGCACTTAATTTAAGAAAAATTCTAATTTTTTTAAATAGTTTTGCGGTGCACAGTTTTCTAATTATTGTCAAAAAAGTGCAACAAAAAGTTGGTCTTCCCTTGTGCGTTGCAACGTTGATTGACAGAAAACATTGAAACAAAACAACACACAGAGATAGGAAATTTGATAAACCCTGAACGAAAACTATAGCGAAGTGTCAAATAATTATTTTTCTGTATTTTGTGGGGGTGAGAGTGGTTAAGGGTGAAAAATAATTTTTGATCCCAACGAGTTTAAGAAATATTGTAAATTTTTTTTAGTATTTTGCGGAGCACAGTTTTTGAATTATTGTCAATTTTTATTGAATTGTTATTTGAATTCATAATGTTTATTTTCCAATTTAATCCATTTAAAAGTTGGTGTAGATGAATCTCACTTTAGATACCCTAAACTATTATTGCTATTATTTAACGAGATGTAACATTTTGTGTACAATTTGGATCAATTTTCAAATGATTTTGCTTTTGAAATTTATAAGCAAAAAATCATTTTTATGTGCCAATGGTCTACCAATATAAAAAGTCTACAACACAACTTTATTTAAATTATTTCTGTCAGTTTGTTCTTCTACTTTCACGGAACCCTCAGCGAGCGAATTTTATTCTCGCTTGACTGACTTTTTTTTATAATTAAAACTTAAAATAGTGATTTTTGTCTGATCTTATCTTATATTTGTGTTTATTATATTATATTATTAAATTAAATATTTTGAAAAAAATGTATTTCAAAACCAAAATTGATGTTTCTCAAAAATGCAACATTAATTAATTTTTATAAATCATGTAAATTGAATACAAAACCAAATTGGGAATAGTGGATAACATGTTTTGATAATAAATTAATATTTTTGGTTAAAACAAAATTAATGCGATAGCAAAAACTTCTTATGTGTGACCAATTCTTGGCCCTCGTAAATATTTTTTTCTTTGAAAATGGTCAAATGATTACAAAAATAAATAAGCTGTGATACTGATGCTTATATCTCGCTACACTTGGTAGTGTGTATTCGTTTTAATCTTGCGGGTTTACCAACATTAATGAACATCGTGCGTTCCCGATAGTGGAACCATCATCAGCATCATCCGAGAAGTTGCATGCCTTGAGATTAAAATTCCAACTAGACTCAGTCGGTGAGTATGGTTATATCTCCTCAGTTCATCACAAATACTGACTTTCACGCAAAGATTATAAAAAATATACTCAAATGAACAAAAAACAGGGAGCCAGAGGAACCAAGACCATCACCACCACTACATCAAATATAATTAACACATTAAAAAAAAGGTTTCGCTCACCCTTTATTTGCAATTGATCAAGATTTATTCATACTTTTTTTGCATTAACCAATCATAGTAAATAACATCTAAGCTAAGGATGAAAAAAATAGAAGCGTTCCACCTAACCAGGTGATATATTGAGCAATAGTAATGTAATAATATACATCAATCGCCAAATGTGCCAGTGCGCCAGAGGTAGAGGCGATTGTTGAATAATAATAATATTTAAATCAAATGTTGCGCCAATGGTTCAGGCGATCGTTGAATACGAATCATTTTATAATATAAAAATCAATTGTTGCGATATTTTAACTTATCGAATGAATTAAAATCCAAACTTTTAATAACTTAGACATACTTTCGACCGAGAGCAACTTTATAATATGGAATATTTTCGTAATTTTAATTTTAAATAATCAAAAAAAAAATTTTACTTCTTAGCAAAACACGGAACCAATATAATTAACAAAATTATTAAACGTTTTTTCTCAATTTCATTAATAACAATAATATTATCTACAAACGGCGTCTTGTAAGCCGAATCACGAACTGACTACCAAAAAATGTACACTCGCACCAGTATTCACATTAATTTCAACTAATGAAAATGTTACAAAAAAATGAGACAAAAAAACAGTTGAGCTAATTGTTTTGTGTGGAGTAGAGAGGACAAACGATAAAAATTATATCGATTGCATGGAATTGGTCAAATACCATTTCAACGCAGATGAAATTATTTCAGCTTTTTAGCACAACCATAAATTGTTACAAACTGATCGGTTTATATATTTTACCATACTCTTGCTGGTATCGAAGAACTAAATGAAATAGTTTGTTGATTGATTATTCGACTGATATTGAATAAGAATTCAAAAGTTTTTAAAATCAAAGAAAATTTTCTAACCAATTACTTAAATTTATTCCTCGATCTGCTATTATTATTCTTCTCCAATTTTTTTGAACATAGAAGCTCTACATTCCAAAACCAGATTTTTCATTTAAGAGAAAATAATAATAAAAACAAGGAAAAACCATATTTCCACAGTAAAATTTTCCAATATTTTTTTTTTTCATAAATATATACAATTTATTTTTTCTTATTTTTGATTCTTTTGTATGCAATTCAAAGAACCAAAAAATTTTCAATTTAAAATCAATTTTATCTAAGTTTTACAATGGAAACAAGAATCATATCGTTCGTATATCCTTTTTAGACTACATATTTTTTTTTTATTTTCCTACTTCTAACAGTTATATATATTTTTTTTCTTTTTGATTTAATTTGATTTTCTATTTGAAAGAATTAGATAAAATTTCAATGTTCAATAATTTGATCAATCAAATTATTTTTAAGAGATTGTCTGAAATGTGAAAGAATTTAAATTGTTCTGGATTAGAATTGATTGGAATTCTTAATGTTGTTGTTGTGATTCTTTTTTTTGAATTCATTCTGTCTGCTGATGAACAGTTGATTGATGTTGACTGTTGAAATAGATTATGAGATTTTTTTCTACGTAAAATTTGTAATTCTTGGCATGGATTTTGTAACGTGAGTAAATCGGTTTTTTTTTGTATTTTATACGAATGCTATTAAATAGATCTTTCTTCCTACCAGAATATTAATTTTTGAAAAAAAAAAAACGATGAAAAACTCTTTACTATTTATTCATTTCAATTTAGAGTTGTACCTGTTGGATAAAAATTATTGTTTTTTTCGGATGAAAAATGAAGTAGCTCATTTTTTCTAAGTGTTATTAGGAAGCATTTAATAAAATTTAAAATGAAGACTGCATTTTTAAATTTAAAGGAATATATAGACAAGGATTTGAAGATGAGAACATGCACTAGCTGCACTATCATAACTATCATTGATAGCTGTGATGCGGCTGAAACGATAGCTGTGATGCGGCTCAAATTAGCAGGAAGAAAAAATATACCCATTCACAGGTTGATGGTTTGACCACTACAGGACAGGATGAATGGAGTAGGCTTTTGAACTACATTCGTTCTGAAAATTATTGGAAGGGATTTTAGTAGGCAGTAATAGTTAGGATATTGATCCCCAGAGATAAAGAGTCTCCTAATAGGCGGCGCATCTAACCCAACAAGAGTGTTCTCTAATAATGTGAGTGAGTTCATCAAGGATAAATGCAGTAAACTAATGATACGTCCATATATTTCAACGCCCATATTAGTGAATAAAATAAATGAAAAAACTATGAGTGGGGAAAATAAAGGAATTGAAGATCAATAACTCCAAAGTGGGACAAAAAAATAAGTGGTTCGACGATTTCTTATACAAGATCAGCTACTTCAAAGTGTGAAAGAAAATAATAAGAATAATAATAATAATAAGAAAATAATAAGTGGCTAATTAGGGTTTCTCATTTCCCGTAGAAATTTAAATCCCGGGAAGCCGGGACAAAAAATGTTAAATTCTCGGGATCCCGGGAAATCCCGGGAAACGCTAAAAAGCTAGATTTTTCTAATTGGGTGATAGAAAAATGTGTAAAATTAAAACAGCACAAAAAATGCGCTATTGTTTTTTAAATTTCCATTATTTTTAATGAGAAAAACTTCAAAAATTAAATAAAAAAGAATACATAAAAACAAAACAAAAGTAAATTCATAATACTAATTTTACCAATGGCACCATCACTCAATTTTTCCGAATTTTTGTACGAAACGTCCTACCACAGAAAAAGCTCTTACCGATTCAATTGATGTCGGTGTGATAGTCATTAATGCATTGTATAATCTAAATTATTTTTACTCTGCTTAGTTGCTGCAAAAATTACCAATCCTTTTGTGATGTTTTTAACGTCATATGATACATGTTCTGTGATACAAACAAACCAAAATCACAATAACAACGGTATTTCTCTGCACCATAAGACAAAAAATATTGGACCCTCAGTCCGTATTTCGCAATTGAACATTGAAAGCATTAGCAAGTCAAAAACTGAACACTTAGAAAGAGTACTGAAGTTATTATTTCGATATCAACGTTGTAGTTCTGACAGGAAACGCATGCAACAGATTAAGCGGAACTAACCTCGAGAGGAAAAATTGTTGGTTATAAACTAATTAGTGCTACTTACCATTAAACATATGGATCTGGCACGTATATTAAGTCAGAAATCATGAACTTCACCTATATACTTACACCAGACGAGCAACGATATACATCTTATTGTTGTTGATATATCGATCACGAAGATTGTTAACGTAAACAAGTCTGTCCCAGCGTGGCCAACTGATACTTTACCATTATTTCACCACCTAGCAATATACGTTGGTGATTTTAATATCCATCACAATCAGTGGTCCTACTCAAATAGAAATCCCAATGGCATACAACTAACTGATTGGACCAATCGACAACATGTTGCTGGTACATGATACGATGGCCAAGTTATTACAATACCGACCTCTGTTTTTCCACAAAAAAACGAACAACGTGTAATGAAGCGCTTTTTCATTGGTAAACCAACGAAGTGGCATAGCAGGCCGCGTACCTAGCGAAATTGGTAATGCCTCAAACTAGCTTCAGTAAGTGGGATCGAACATTGAAAACCTGCTACTCCAGCACAAATATCGGTACTGTACGCGTGTCGATATTCAAACGGATCAAAGAAAAGCTAAGTGAAAAGAGTGGACTCTGGCGACCCCCTTACATGAACAAACCAAGATCACCACGTCCACTCCCCCCCCCCCCCCCCCCGATTTTTATCACACATTCACACACTCTCGCACCTCATACACTCACACATATACAGACACACACACGTGCACACATACACCCATACCTACATCTATGCCCATACAGCTAAAAATAATAAAGTCCCCACAAATTGCTATAATGAAGATTACCCAAAAATTAAAATTAGCATTTAACACAATATAAATTTATAATTATTTATTTTATAAACACATTGTACAACACAATGATTTGTATTAACATTAATGGAATCAATATAATGCTTAAGTTGATCAGCGTTTTCGAAAATGCTTATTTTAATATTTTCACAAACAGACCAATCTTCATTTCTATTTTAATCGGTTTTCACATAAGTTAAATCAAAACACATTACTACATCTTCTGATAATAACTAACACGATATGTATTTGCACAACGCGAATTTTAAAATAAAATTTTATTTCATGGTCAGTTCACACACAAAAAAAATCTTGATGACAACTTCATTAGTAAATTGAACTACTAAATCAAACTAGCAAATTGAACTAAATTCCACTAATAAATTGTACTAGGAATTGAACTAATTATACTAAAATTTTACTACTTAGTTTTAAGAAGAAAAAGCGTGAATTCAATAAAATTCATTTTCCTTGATATCCACGAGAATAATTAATGACAACTGCACAAATAAAAATCCAATATGAGAATGCGGTAGAAGGCTGAACAAACGTACGAAACACCATGGTTGAACCATGCGAACGGAAAACAAATTGGCGAAGCCTCGCAATACAATAAATTAATATTATCGCACATAATATTACTCGCATTTTAGTCCATAACAGGTTCCAAACGCATCGCCAGCTTCTGTACGTTATATTTCTTAGTTAATATCACCAATTTTTCAGCATTTGGTATTGATATTGCACATTTCACTGTACAGAAAAATTTAATAAATTCATAAAACTCACCATATGTCACCTCGGTGTAATCCAGCTTTTAGATTCTTAATATGTTCTTCAAATGGATGATTCACCAATAAATTGGGAATGTCTGATAATGATGATAATTTCTTATCTGGCAAACTTCCATTAAATGATCAAATGATAATCCAATCCAACGTAATACCAAACCACAGTGTGGCCTCGTCCATTTTATAACGTAAGTATCAGCCGATGTGATGTAACATCCAGTTACAATTAAATGATTTATAAATGTCTTTAGTTCGAATAAAACTGGACGATGAATGAATGTACGGAGGTAGCCTATTAAAATAGTTAAAAGTACACGAAATGATGGTGCAGAGTGATGCCAATTTACCGACATAACCTAATTCTGCGGACGGCATTTTTCAATATGGTTTTTTTTGTATTCATAACTAAAACAATTAATTAATGATAATAACAACAGTTACAGTTACTGAACAAAAATACCAAAATAAAAGAGGCCATCTTCGAGATGAACTCCCGTATTTATAATATTTAAAATATCGAAAATATCGCTGCAGCTGGTCTTGTGCAGCTGCTTAACAAATAATAATACTATCTAGGAATTTTATTTGGTCGATGCATGTTATATTCTGTTAAATATATGGAATGACGAGAATATTGATGTAATAAATTAAGAACTTCATTCAACGTGCAGCGGTGCTCTTGCGGCAACATAACAAATGTAACCCTATTCCAATATCTCGGGCTGTCTTACAAGGTTTTCCACACTCTCAACATCGTCCAATAATTTTTGAGGTAGGTATCCAAATCCCAAACGTAAACTCCACTCCTCAACCTAGATGCAATTTTAACAAAACTGACTGGGCTAAATATGGGTCGGAGTTGGATGTAGTGATTCACTAGATCCAACCCATTCCTAAATATTACGATAGGTTCGTAGGAGCCATAATTTCAACTACAAAGAAATGCATCCCAAGAGACTTCCGGTGAAGAATACATTCCTGGTTGGAGTAGAGAGAGCGATATATTTATTATTTGAGGAACACTTTAGTAGTGGTGAGGCAGATGTGGTTGATGACTTAAAATACTCACTGGACACCGCGAGGAAAGAAAAGTGGATTAACGCTGTTGAAAACATTGATTTTTCCCATTCTAGTAGGGAAGCTTGGAGTCTTCTTCGGAAGCTGGATGACTAAAACTCAGTTACTCGTGCTAATAATGAAATAAATCCAGACGACATTGCAAATCACATTGTAAACATGACTCGTTCCTCTATTAATTACCTTCACAAGAGAACCATTAAACATAAATTAAGAGAAATGAAGCGCAAGTTTTAGGTAGATTTCTCAGAAAAATCTACCTATTTTAAGTTTAATTGGTTTTAATTTGTTGTGTTTATATGTGTCAAAAAAAACCATACAAAAAAACCATGCATATGTGACATAAAAACATTTTCCTAATTTTGAACGAAATTAATTACTACAGAGGGAAAAGAATTAAAACTACTCGATTTTCGAGTTAGAAAATTTTTAAAATCTTTGAAAAAGTAAAAAAAATGTTAATAAAAATTTGCGGGATCCCGGGATGAAATCCCGGGAAAACGGGATGAAAATTTACCCCCGAGATCCCGTTTGAGAAACCCTTGTGGTAATGTGCATATAAGGAAGTAAGAGTTCATCAGAGTCACGGTGAACAAATCCGTACGCCAATGGTACTTCTTTTCTTGTTCTTAGAATGATAGTTGTTACGCCGTAGTGAAAGTAAGTCCTCTCGTTCATAGGAAGTGCTACCACCTAACTTAAGCGTAACCTTAAGCGAAACGTAACCTGTAACCCAGATCAGTTGTCCAGGACTCGCACTCGAATTAAAGAGCTGACGGTTGAGCAACACCTGATCAACTAAAATTTGCGTATTCCAAAACACGTTTTTGTTCCCGGTGGCATTTTCATCCGTCAAAACTTCGTATTGAGGGACGCCAAGTAGCAAGAAAACGCTAAATAAGCAGCAAAATTTATGAAGGCCAAAGTGCTTAAGCTAGTGAGGTGCTCTAAGGCAATCAAAATTGCTATGTGATTAGATTCCGTTCCGGGGTACAGCTTGAATATTGTAATGGATAATCGTTGACCTAGTCTTTCTGATTTCATGAACGTAACTACTGGAGCACGCCTATATTGGAAGCAATAATCAATCAAGCATTCAACAGTATTGAAAAAAAAATAACTTTGAATTTTGGCAGCAATGTTAATAGTAAAAGGTTTAAAATAAATGTTAACTATAATAATCTTATATATTAATACGCTAACGCAAAATTTTGTGGAGCCCAAGGCTTTTTTATTCGAATTTTGATTGATTTCAAATTTTCAGTGCTAACTGATATTACTGTAACTTAGGTCTGGGATTGGGATTGGGATTTTTCGGATCATAAATAAAAAAGTTATTATATACGAAAAACTTTTTATATACATATGCATTATAAGTTTGCATACATACAAAAACGAAATTAAAAATTTATTTTACTTTTTTATATTTTCTTTTTTATATATTAGCTATCGAACAACGAACAACAAAAACGAAACTTGAAAATTTATTTTCTTTTTTATATTTATTTTTTTTCAGTTTATTTATTTCCTTAGAAGTGAATAAACGTACATTTATTTCATTTCGAAACGTAATTTCATTTCGAAGTTTTTCTTATGCGTGAGAGGTTTTGAGTTAGATCGTGTTATCGTGTTATTTTTTTATATTTTCTTTTTTATATTTTCTTTGGTAGTGGGTACGTATTGTATGCGTTCTAATAAAATTTCAGTGTATTTCATTTCAGTCGTCTTTTGTTTTTGTACATGGAAGGTTTTCGATATTATTTCGATTATTTTGTTTATTGATACTAGGAGGGCCCGGCGTGCTTCGCTACGCTTATAAATAAAGTTTTTGCGTAGACATTTTGTTGACGTAGAAGCAATGATTTCAAAAAGTGGTAATGAGAAATGCTAGCATATAATTTTTAATTTTTCTTTTTAAATATATGAATGAAAAATAATCAGAACTCTAGCTGATCAGTTCGGATATATGACAAATTAGTGATCAAATAAGTTAGAGATCAAATAAGCTTACTTGAAAACTTATTTGATCGCTAATTTTTCATATATCCGAACTGATCAGCTAGAGTTCTGATTATTTTTCATTCATATATTTAAAAAGAAAAATTAAAAACTATATGCTAGCATTTCTCATTACCACTTTTTGAAAGCAACGTCAACAAAATGTCTACGCAAAAACTTTATTTATAAGCGTGGTCTACGCAAAAACTTTATTTATAAGCGTAGCGAAGCACGCCGGGCCCTCCTAGTTTTTATAACAACGCTAACAAAATTTATATGATCATCCATATACTTTTCACATCAATGTTGTTAAACTTATATTGTAATAATAGATTTGTTATCTAAACAAAACAATTCTAACAATAATGTAGACAAGCGTTTTCAATATTCGCATATTAAAATATTTTTGACAATAATGTTGGCAAAATTAGTTGTGGCAAAAATGAATTAATAGCAATGACGGGAAATAAATAGCTAAGTCTTTGGATGATTTTGCGTTGAGTGGAAGTAGATTTTAATATAGAGGCTGGATGCTAGTGGCGTTGAATTTTTCAGGAGATGAATATGATGATACGAGATGTTGTTGGAGATGTTGTATTATAATGAGTTACTTTGAATGTTTTGATTAAGCTGAATCTTCATTATGATTTAACAATTATAATGTTCACGTAAAGTAAACACAAAAGACAGCAGATATAATGTTGTTGTATCAATCATATGATGAATTAAATTTATTTCCAAACTTCTTCAGGTACAGTAGCTTCCACATTCACTAATGGTCTTGAACCATTATTAAGTAGCACAAGTATAAATTAAATTCTCTCAAAACACAATAACATTTCAGAGTTTAATTGTATTTAAACGAAATGGCTTATATAAAATACATAAAATTTGCCTTATTGTATTTCTCAAATTGGCGAGGCGATTCAATATGATTTATTAGAGAATTACATTTTTAATTTAACACGAAAAATAAGAACTTAAACAATTTGAAAAAAAAAACAAAATCCGAATAAAAAAAATATATTTATTTGTTTTTTAATAAATGTTAACGAAGTCATCGCCTGCTAAACTTTAAATTTTATCAAAAATGATTTTAGTTTTCATGTTCGCCACAAGTCTTAATGGTAAAACTGTTTCATAACGTTTTAAAAATATATCATAGTTTTAGTTGCGATGCTAACCACAAATTTGTAGCAGCAATGTTGGCAAATATATTATTAAAAAATAATAATCATGCTAGCAGTTTTGTCGACAAAAGATATTTTTCAGCAATATTGGCGTCAACTGTCCTAAAAATATAACCAACTTGACGAAGGAAGATTTGTGGTACCACCCAAGGGCAGTAGGAGAGTTCCAGAACCTCGACATGGAGCCGGAGGATTAGCACCAAACACGTCGCTACAACAACAACAACAACAACAACAACAACAACAACAACAACAACAACAACAACAACAACAACAACAACAACAACAACAACAACAACAACAACAACAACAACAACAACAACAACAACAACAACAACAACAACAACAACAACAACAACAACAACAACAACAACAACAACAACAACAACAACAACAACAACAACAACAACAACAACAACAACAACAACAACAACAACAACAACAACAACAACAACAACAACAACAACAACAACAACAACAACAACAACAACAACAACAACAACAACAACAACAACAACAACAACAACAACAACAACAACAACAACAACAACAACAACAACAACAACAACAACAACAACAACAACAACAACAACAACAACAATAATAACAACAACAACAACAACAACAACAACAACAACAACAACAACAACAACAACAACAACAACAACAACAACAAAAAATGTTGTCAAAAGAATTTCAGAATTTCAAGAATTTGAAACAGTAATGTTCTAACAATGTTGATAAACAAAATAATTTAAAAACCAAAGTTGGCAAACAAGTTTTAACAACAATATTGGCAAAACATAACTCGATGGTTAACCAATTTAATCTTAAAAAAAAAAATTTAAAAATTAATTTATAAACAATTTTGTCAACCTACGAAATTGGAAATTAGTTTTATGTGCTCGATGTCAAAAATATTAAAAGATGCAAATAAGTTACAGTGCTTCAGACAAAAACAGTGAATTTATATGAATATATATATTCTAGAGAAACAAATAAGAAAATCAACGACAACACTAATCACAATAATAATAATAACTTAAAAGTTCAAAGTTTACAATATATAAATTAAAGATGAAAAAAGAGCTTTTGAGTTTGTTTATCTTCCATAAATTGTTTGTTGTTCTTCCTTATTTTAATGTTAGAAAAACAAGAAAAATTGTTCTAAAGATTATTTTGGAGACAGAATAATGTCAACATAAATATACAATATACGTCGGATAAAGACTGGTAGTAATGTACTGTGTATAGTCGAATGAGAATAACATGTAAGATATATAAACCAAAACAGAATAGACATAATACTTGTTACTTGTTTGGAAGATGGAATTTGAAAAAAAAATTTTGATTTTGATGGTGTCACAATTAAAAAATAATCGTACTCAAATTAACCGATTTGAAAAAGCACGCCACAAGTCAGGATAAGTTTATATTTTTAGACAACTCTTCTAATCGTCGTTTGTTGAATTATTCCACTTAGTATCAATACATAAATTTATTATATTCAAGCCAAATATACCGTTATTTTTAAACTATCTTCATCAACCCTAAACAAATAATAAAAATTTCTCAGCATAACATCTACATATGGGCAAACAAAATTTATACATTTTATTTAATAAATTAAATTTTAATTTAAAATAAATTATTTATTTTTCTTGTTTGTTTTAACCTAAAACCGAAGCCATGTAATGTAATTTCAGTTTAACGTTTATAATATTATTTTCAAATAAATTTTTTCCCGAAAAAAAAAAATAATAATAATAATAAAGAAAAACAAAAGAGGTAAAAGAAAAACAATGAAAATTACATACGAAAAAGATGTGAAAACTGTTTGTATTCTTAAAGTAAATTATATTATGTGACGTTAGAGTTAGAGGAGAAAGGTGGTAAGTTGGTTGTAACATTCGGTAACATTTTAATTTGAAATTGAGTTATTGTTTCGTTTTTTAAAGTTTTCGTACCACATTATTGTGGGCAGGCAAAATTTTTTACATTGTACCATAGCGTCAGGTAACCAATTGACCAAGCAACAAGAATTTCAGCAATTCTTAATTACAAAAAATCCTACTCGGTTTGTTTTTAACAAACGATTCGACTATGATTCAATTTAAAGTTATTGAGTCTTTAGGGGGATTGGATCACATTTTAATTTTTCCTATATTAAATTTATAAACTTCTAAGCCGTTGATGGCCAACGTTTCCGAGCTTGCGCACCATAAAATTTGTTTTTTTATATAATAATTTGACGCGTGCTCTGAAATATGAAATTTTGTTATTTAGACTCTTTGAATATAGAAAGTAAATAGATGGGATAGTTCAGCAGCTGTTTTCGCACATTTTCGTTCAAATTTCGGCCTTTATCTTTTCTTTCAGTCTTTAACAAATAAAAAACGAAAAAAAATTTATTTGATGATAATAATAATACGCAAAAGAATGAAAATATGGAAAAATTGTAAAAGTTTTTTTTAAATTTTCCAAAATGGCTGGTTTAATATAACTTTTCATGAAATAATACTTTCGTAATACTAAATTGATGAATTTTAATTTATTTACGATTAAAATATGTGCAAAAGACTGAAAACAAGCACAAAATACAAACAGGTATTTTGAATAATTAATTTCCGTGATTTAAAAAAATTACTATATTTTGCCTGGTTTTATGTCGGTTTACCGATATTAAACTTTATTTTTTCATTACACTAAGAAAGTTATGGAAAATTAATATTATTTTCAAAATATTAATATTTCTTGATTTATGATTTTTTGTCGTTTTAATAGCAATATTTAAATTATTTTTAAATTTTAAGTTTTAATGAAATTAAATGTTTGAAACATTAAAATAGTTTACTGAAATTTTAGAAAATTTTAGAAAATTTTATAGGAATCCTATAATCCTTTCAAGTCAAATAATTTAAATTACATGAAATTGCGACTGCATTTTTTTTTGTGAGTTGAACACATTTTGTTCCAAAAGTATTACTGATTCAATCTCATACAATACAAACATGAGGAATGTTTATCTTAATATAGAAGTTTATATCGCTCTGTTCTCCAGTGACATACGTTGGTTTTATTTCTGTTAAATGAAACAATATTACATTTTACATATTCCGATGTATACCAATCAACAGACGTGGTGCAGTGCATCCATTGTGCTTGTGAATAAAAGCAATGCATACCTCTACAAATTAGCCGAAAACCAGAATTTTATATGAAAGGACGCTATTTCGGAATTCCTTAGAAATTTGTTTTGCAATCCAGCGCCTTGAAGTTTTTCCGTAATAATTTTGAATTAGCTTTTTCCTCCTGTTTCCCCTTGTTTTCTTTAGGCCTAATTAAATGGATAAAAAAATTTGAAAAGAAAGTTATGATGAAAGAGAAATATAAAATTTGGAGCGGAAAATATATCGATAGGTCTAATATTATAATTATAATTGTTTGCGTAGCTGGAAGTGAGGAGGTATGAAAATGCCATTTTTAACTTTGTCGATTAAAGTGACGTTTTTTTATACAGCTCAAAATCAGGCATTTCAATCAAAAGCAAATCTAAAAATGTGTGTCGATAAAGTCGAATTTTTAAGCAAAGATTTTTTAATAATGGAGCATTCCCGCTGTAATGTTGAACTTAGAGATACGAAGAATTCATACTGATTGAAAGTATTCTATATTTGGACAAAAAAATGGCGGAGGGTCTGGTCTAATGATCCTAGATTTAGTTTTAAGGGACTGTGAGAAAGGTAGGACTAATTTTTTTCAACCTGTTTGAGAGGAGTTTCATTTTAAAGAGTACGTAACATTGGAATTTTTAATATTATTTTAAACCCCCTCGTTTTTAAATATGGTCAAATAAAAGAATTTGCCTAAGCACTTTAAATAAATGCCTTAAAAGAAGGAACTTGAACGAAGGAACCACATGAACGAAGGACGTAAATACCACACTTAACATCTGAATTGATAATGCTGTCCTCCATTTTGACCGGTTTCATTCGTACGGTCGAAAATCAAATGGTTTTGTTTCATTTCTGTTATTACAATTTACAAAACAATTAGAGTTATCCCATCTTAAACTACGGAGCACCTACATGTACAGATGTATATTTACCAGTAAAATATATTTTTGGTAATTTTGCCGTTAAATTACCGTGCGTCCGGCCGCCATCATTACTTACGCTGCAGGGAAAACCGCTGGAGGGATTTCAAAAATTTTTTTTTCTAAAAATAGGTATACTCAAGGGACAGGTTCGAAAGGACGCTGTGTTCGATAACTGTACCGGAAGTGTGTCAAAAAATCATTAAGTTTGTCAAAAACAACAAATTTTCAAATTTTTGGCTTAAAAAACGTTTATTTTAGTGATTACCAGTAGAAACATTAAATATGGAGAAATCTTGATGGTCGAGATTGGTATGTGACATCAAAATCTAGATTACTGCATTATAAGTTTGTCAAAAAAATGTTGTCAAGTGTGTCAAAAGAAATATTTTTATTTAGTTTTTTACCCAATTTTTTGGAAAAAGTAAAATTAATATTTTGTATGACATGAAATTTTAATATTATTATAGAGAATTATGGCATTATAAGTTTGTCAAAAAAATAATCTCAAGTGTGTCAAAAAATGATTTTATTTACTTTTTTAGCCAATTTTTTGGAAAAAAATTTTGCTGTTGTTATGACGTAAATGTAATTGAAAATGAAATTGGACATGGAAATTTTTGAATTTGTTATAGTTTTTGAAATATTTTTGGAATTTTGAATAAAATTTATATTTTTGTATTTGTAATAATTTTTGCAATATTTCTAGAATCTTGGAAAAAGTTTTAATCTTTGATTTTGTAAGAATTTTCGGAATATTTTTAGAATTTTGAAAACTTTTAAATTTTTGATTTTATCATAATTTTTAGAATTTTGAAAAAAGTTTTAATTTTTGATTTTGTAACGATTTTTGCAATATTTTTAAAATTTGGGAAAAGTTTGATTTTATGGTGCAAATTATGAAACTTTTTGCAATCCATACAATTTTAGAGCGATCTAGTTTCGAACCAATGAGAAAATTTTTAAACTTTAAAAAAGTTTATCATTCTCATCAGGGCTAGCCGACTAGATAAACTCTACCAAAAAATGTTAACGCTAATGATTATAAACCAAAAATTAGGTTACAACTCTAGCGAAGTGTAAAAACAAAAAATTTTACATAAACATACATTTAATAAATTCAGGTTTAGTCAATTAATTTCTCTGGTGATCACTGTTTTGTTATACTCTAGACATTCTAGTATTAAATAACAAAATTTTATCTGTGAGAAGAAGATGACTAGTCTTCACTTGTGTCTATTGACACATGATCAACAATTAATTCAGTAAATTATTTGTGATATAACACCACCCCGATGGAAAATCTCCCATCAAGAATAATATAAGAACTGAATCTAAAAAATTATGGTGCAAATTATGAAACTTTTTGCTTTTTTTAGTTTTTAATTTTGAATATTTTTTGAAGTTTTTGAATTAATGTCAAAAAAGTGCAATAAAAATTTGATCAGCCCCAACCCTCTCCCCTACGTTTCGACGTTGATAAACAAAAAAATTTGAAAAACTTTTGATTGGATTTTTTTATTGAATTTGTTATTGATTTAGTTATCACGCAGTTATGTTTTAGTTTATACCATATACATTTCAAAATTTCAAACTGACCACTATTGTAGACCAAATTAAACTGACCACTATTGTTGACCAAAGACCAAACTAAAAATGGAATCCACATCGGAATAGACACCAAAATAAACAAGAATAACACGATGTACTTTTCAAACAAAACTAAGCGTCTAGAATCCGCAATCGAAATTATCTTGTCTGCCTTGGAACGCGTGTCATTGTCCTAAACCATTTGAAATGACGTGTAACTACAAAAACGAGCTTGGAAAGCTTTAAAATTTATTTCAAAACGTTCACATGGAAGCACAAATGCTGAATGGAGCAAGCTCCAAATAGGTGCAAGAGGGGTGTCTCAATTTTATCTGATGTTATACTGGCAGGCATGCAAAAATTTAATAATGCTATTTTCATTGTGCCAAAATCTGACTCTTGATTTTTGTAATAAATGCAAAGATGGAATATTAAAATAACTTCGGTCTGAAAGACCTAATTACTTCGGTCTGAAAGACCTAAGTATTACATTCATGAGCCAAAAGTGAAATTCTTACCCCCACTTTTTTGGCATTTCTGATCCTAAAAAAGCAAAAAAAAATGTATGGCTCTGCCGGCCGTCCGTCCGTCATTACCTACGAAATCTAGAAAACCGCTGGAGGGATTTCAAAGTTTTTTTTCTAAAAATACTCGAGGGACAGGTTCAAAAGGACGCTGTGTTTGATAATTGTACCGGAAGTGTGTCAAAAAATCATTATGTGTGTCAAAAATAGCAAATTTTCATATTTTGGGCTTAAAAACGTTCATTTTAAGTGATTACGAGTAGGAACATTAAATTTGGAGAAATCTTGATGGTAGGGATTGGTATGTGAGATCAAAAATTAGATTATTGCATTATAAGTTTGTCAAAAAAATGTTGTCAAGTGTGTCAAAAGAAAGAGTTTTATTTATTTTTTTACCCATTTTTTTTGGAGAAAAAAAAATTAATTATTTATATGACATGAAATTTTATTATTATTATTGAGAATTATGGCATTATAATTTTGTCAAAAAAATGTTGTCAAGTGTGTCAAAAGAAAGATTTTTATTTATTTGTTTACCTAATTTTTTGGAAAAACATAAAACTAATTATTTACAAATACAAATAATAACTAATTATTTGTATGACATGAAATTTTATTATTATTATAGAGAATTATGACATTTTGTCAGTTTGTCAAAAAAATAATGTCAAGTGTGTCAAAAAATTGTTTCATTTATTTTTTAGCCAATTTTTTGAAAAAAAAATTTTGTTATTTTTATGACGTAAATGTAATTGAAAATTAAATTGGCCATAGAAAATTTTGAATTTGTTAAAGTTTTTGAAATATTTTTGGAATTTTGAAAAAAGTTTGTATTTTTGATATTGTAATAATTTTTGCAATATTTTTAGAATTTTGGAAAAAGTTTGAATTTTTAAGAATTTTTGGAATATTGTTGGAATTTAGAAAATATTTAAATTAAATTAAATTTGGAATTTTGAAAACAGTTTTAATATTTGATTTTGTTATAATTTTTGCAATATTTTTAGAATTTTGTAAAAAAATAGAATTTTTGGATTTTTAAAAAATTATTTTTAGAATTTTGGAAAAAGTTTCAATTTTTGATTTACGGAAAATTTTTATAATTTTGAAAAATTTTAAATTTTTGGAATTTTGAAAAAAGTTTCAAATTTTGATATTCTTATAATTTTTGCAATATTTTTAGAATTATGGAAAAAGTTTGAATTTTTAAGAATTTTGGGAATAGTATTAGAATTTAGAAGCTTAGAAGTAATTGAACTTGAATCTGCAACTTTGTATAAAGCTTCTATAATTTGAACCAAATTATCTTTTACAACTTTTATACTATTTATACGGCTTTCCCAACGCGTATCTGATAATAATTTAACGGTCATTTTACAAACACTTTGCAGTATTTCCCATCGAACGGTTGATGCAGCAAAAAATGTAAAAATTCGTTGAACAGTACCAAAAATATTAATTGCAATTGATACTGATTTCGCAGCATCACATACCATTAGATTAAATGTGTGGTTAGCACATGGAACGTAAAGAGCTCTGGGATTTTTTTCTTTGATTAAAGCTTGAACCCCTTTGCATTGCCCTCGCATGTTAGCACCATTATCATACGATTGCCCGCGACAATTCATTAGATCCAAATTATACTCAGCTAATAAATTTAAAAAAATTTCAACTAAACCTGAACCAGTGCTATCAGTTATGTGAAAAAAACCACAAAAAAATTCTTCAATTTGTACTTCTTCCTGATTAATTTTAACGCATCTCAAAAGAATTGAAAGCTGTTTCTTATGGCTTACATCAGGAGTACAATCCATGATAACAGAAAAATATTTTGATGACTGTACCGAAGGTACGATAGTTTTCAGTATTCTTCTCGATATAAGTCCAATTATTTCATTCTGCACATATTTTCCAAGATAATTGTCAAAGCATTCTTTATTTTTTATTCGTTTGAGATGCTCTAACATAACTGGAACAAATTTTGCAATAAGTTCTACTTGTGCCAAGAAGTGTCCTTTATTAGGCTGATAAAGTTGCTCACGGTGTCCACGAAAAAGTAATGATCTTTCAGCTAACATTAGCACTATAGCAAAAAGACGTTCAAGTACCAAGCGCCAATGTTTCTTCTCATTTTGTATTATTCTCTGCAAATTTTGATCAATTGTTGCATTTGATTTTAAATTAACTGACATATTCATCCATTTTTGCATACAGCTAATGTGATCCTGAGATTTATCATGTTGTTTTAAGCTAGAACCTATAGTTTTTCCAATCTGAATAACCTTCAGTCGACAAACATATTTTTCGGGTAGAAAAAATTTTGCAACAAAAGCAAAATGCCGAATTATTTTGTATAGAATACACTAGCCAGCTTCTAGAAACTTCTTCTCCGTTAGCAAGAACTCTCGTGTAGAAACTAGTATTAAATCTGCGACCCAATTTATCGGCTTTAAAATTTCCTTTTTTAAAGATATCGACTCTTTCTCGTTCATTAAACGAAATGGGCCATAACGCCGGGTCGTCGGAAACAATAACCGCATCAGTTATGTCTTGTTGTGCTTCATGAAATTTGGGATTCGAAGCTAAAACAAAATCATTGGAAGCTAACGAATACTCTTGAGACGAATTCATTTCAAAATCTTTTTCATGGGTGTCCGGTAATGGGACAGCAGAAACTTTCAGACTGGTCAGATAAAATATCTACCAATTTTTCTGTAACATCTTGCGAAGTACTAGCACCTGCATCAAAAGTTGTGTTAGTACCTGATGATATATTAAAAAACTTGTCAATGGTTTAATTTTCTTTAACATATCTGTATGTTTGTTCTTATTTCTTTTTTTTTTCGGCACCCGAAGCCCATTTTCTTCCAGTGTCTCGATCACGATGAGGATTCATAGTTAAATAACGATGAATATAAATTTAAACTTTTTCTAAAGTTTGATATTTATTTATAAATATATAATATAATTCATATAATATTAATATAAAAGCGAATAATCAGAAGAATAGCCAAGGAAAGAGCAGAAGTCGTCAATATAAAATGTCGTCAATATAATCAGAAGAATAACCAGGAGAAAAGCAAAAATCGTCAATATTAAAATCGCATAAATTACTAATAGTCCCTGGGCCTTCACCTACATAATTTTGTGATTACCACATATTTTATACTTCGTGAGCCTGTCCTTGACGAGCCTGAAAACATTTGTTCTATAATTTTTCTCAAATCGGCCGCTTTTGCGTTCAACAAGCTCCGAAAAATGCCGACTGCCCGCGATCTTGTAAATTTGCTACCACATTTATTTTTTTTGACTGTGGAGCTTGGAAATTTGTTTTAGAATACAAGGGTAAGCTTGTCCGACCAAAATGTGTTTGCTATTGTCGAGTCCGACAACTGACATTTTGGATGTTTGGGTTGTCGGACTAGACAATAGCAGACAAATTTTTGTCGGACAAGGTTACCCTTGTAGTCCCTGGGCCTTCACCTACATAATTTTGTGATTACCACATATTTTATACTTCGTAAGACGCTTGTCCTTGACGAGTCCTACAACTTTTTATCTGCCATTTTCCTTGATTCGGCCGCTTTTTCCCTCGGGAAACTCCGAAACATGGCGATTTCCCGGGGTCTTGTATATTTATTACCATAATTTTGTTATTTATTATAGAAGGTGGAAATTTGTTTTAGAAAACGAGGGTAAATTTGTCCGACAAAAAATTGTCTGCTTTTGTCGAGTCCGACAACTCAAACTGGTCAAAATACCAGGGTATGTAAAATCAAACACAACAAAACTAGTTTTCACAGGATTGTTTAACAAAAGTTAGTGAAATTGAAGGGT
>OY856187.1:413606505-413611005 GCA_963693315.1 Diogma glabrata | reverse complement strand
CGCTATATCATATGTCGTCCAATTACTGCAAAATATCAAATAGTTTATTTCTAAGAAAAAAAATTAATTTCTTCTATTCAAACCTTTTTATTTTTTTTTTCATTGACTGTTATAAGGTTTTTGGAAATTGTAGTTATGGATTGTTGCAAACTTTTTTGTTGAAGCCAACAAGTCAAAAACCTCGAACTGCAGAGGTTTATATATATAAAAAACGGATTAAAATGTTTCCACAGACTCTAAATTTATGAAGTTTTTAAAAATATTAGTATCCAAACGGCCGTTATAACGGATTAAAAAAACAAATTTTTTTTCTAGTATAAAGCCCCTAGTTATTTAACCATGTGTCAGATTTTTCTGATTTACGAACTTGTCCAAGATATTAATAAAACACACATGTTTACGGATGGTTTTTTGATCTGGCTCCACAAATGCGACCGTGAGAGTGTCGGTTGATTCAAACGCATTTGGTGTTTTACAAGCTTTTTTGTTGGAGCCGCTCACTCAGAAACCTCCAACTGCAGAGGTCTTTTTTTTTAAAGAAACTGATTAAAAGGTTTTAAAGATTCTAAATTTATGAAGTTTTTAAAAATATTAGGATCTAAACGGCCGTTATAACGGATCTAAAAAACAGAGTTTTTTCTAGTATAAAGCCTCTAGTTTCTTAACCATATGTCGGATTTGGCTGATTTACGAACTCGTCCAAGATATTAATAAAACGCACATTTTCAGAAAAGATTTTTTGATCTGGCCTTACAAATGCGACCATGAGAGTGCCGGTTGTTTCAAAAAAAAATTTTTTTTTGCAAACTTTTTTGTTGGAGCCGCTTACTCAGGAACCTTCAACTGCAGAGGTCTTTTTTTTAAACGAAATTGATAAAAAGGATTTCAAAAATTCTAAATTCGTTATTTTTATTAAAATATTAGTATCCAAACGGCCGTTATAACGGTTTTAAAAAATCAATTTGTTTTAGAAAAAAGGCTCTAGTTCCTTAACCACTCGTCGTATTGATTACCACGCGATTTAGTTGATTCACGAATTCGTCCGAGATATTAATAGAACACATATGTACAGAAAATTTTTTTGATCTCCCTCAACAAATGCGACCGTGAGAGCGCCGGTCGTTTTCGTTATATCTCATATCGTGTATATATATACATATACATTTTTTTTTTTTATTTTTTCGTCTCCGCTTATCATATATAGTCGTTTGGCACAAAAATTTTTCCGAAATTCCGAGATGAAGCCCATTGCAATAGGTAGATTTTTATATGAAATCTACCTAAAAGAACGTCTAAACTATAAGAATTATAATTTAGAAGTGAAATGGAAAACAAATAATCTCTGTTTTTACATCATTCATTACTTACATTATACCAAAAAATTGTAACTCGCACACAATCATAACACAACATTTTTTATACCAATAACAATCATACTATAGCTATAGCAATCATATATTCACAAAAATATAATAACTGTGAAATGTTAAAAAAAAATCTAGTAGGCTTAGAAAAAATTTCAAATTTCGTTTATGTATATGAGACTAGAAGCCGCATACTCTTTCATATGGTTGCCAGGCATTATGTATAAAGCAAAAAAATTGCTACATACATAATAATAGATGTATATGTAAAGTTAAATATTTTATAAAAATACTGTTTATAAAAATACTGTACGCATACATTATATTGAATTTTAATAAATGAGTTTCGTTGTTTATATTTATTGTACTAAGAAAAATTTTTTATATTACTTGTACTAAGCAAAAAAAATGCGAGGCCACCGGCCAATGCCTGGTTTGCCTGTGCTTAAAACCACCTGTATGGCAACTGCATTTCTGGCAGCAAAAAGTAGTAAAGATCCAACAACACAAGTTGGTGCCATTATCGTAAACAACGATAGCAAAATTGTGGGAATTGGTTATAATGGATTTCCAATTGGCTGCAGTGATGATGAATTTCCATGGGGTAAAGAATTTAATACATTAAAACAATAAATATTTATACGTGGTGCATGCAGAAGTGAATGCGATTTTAAATAAAAATGGTTCAAAGGAAGCACAATGTATGTAGCACTGTTTCCATGTAATGAGTGTGCTAAATATATTAGACAATCAGCAATTAATGAAGGGAGTTATCACACAAGGTAAACGAAGGCGTAGAATAAAACGGAAGACAACATTCATGAAGAAGTAAAATATTTGTAAGCTTTTTTTTAAATTGTATAATTTTTCATTTTGATTGATTAAATTATTCTCTTGTTAGCAATTAATGTTTCTGTAATTTTCATGTAAGAGATTTCCAAGTGATAGTTTGTTTTTCGTGTAAATTCCGTGTTTTCAGGTTTCATATAGTTGTTTTTTTAGCTATCCGGCATAATAAAATATAACAGTGATATTAGTTTCAATAAAAGTTCAAATCATTATAATTTGAATGGCTGGTAGATGTCACACTTATTTGTCCAGATATATATCTCATTTCAAAAGTTTTTGTACGCTCCCTATGTGAACCTTAAAAATATGTTTCAAAAGAAGTATATTATTACTATCAAGAATCAATTAAAGTGGGACAAATCACAAAATGTCAAATAAATATAAGAAAAACAATTCTTGTCTCTATGATTTAAAAATAATGTTGCTCTTCATATCCCTTCATGAACTTTTTTATCTGTCTCATGACACAATTCAATCTCTTTTTATATAACTATTGAACCAACCATCACATTGTTGTCTTATCAAATTTATATTCGTGATAAAGAACTTAACCAGAGAAATATAAAGAATAATTTATTGAATTCATGTCACAAGACAGAGAACGAAAAATAAAAATACAACAACAAAAATAGCAAAAAAAAGCACAAAAATAACAAATAACAGAGGAGAATGTCAATCGAATATAGTTAAAAAATTGATACAGAAAATATTTAAAGCTCAAAAAAAACAAAAAATTGGGTAAAATAGGTGGTTGGAACTTAGGATAGACGGATGAATGGTTTTCTGAAGAACTTTTTTTTTTATTTTATTTATTTTACAAATTTGTAAAACTATATCAGGAAAATTTCAAAATTTGAAATTCTAGTCACGTTTGATGTTTTAAGAAAATAACAGAACATACCAAAAAAAAAAAATTAGAAATAGAAAAGAAAAAACTTACCTTAAGTAATAAAAGCAATAGACAAAATGTTGGGAATAGTAGATATTGGTGGATCTCATGCTATAATTTTTTGTGATAAATAGATTTAGGGTTTCCGGTTTTTGTATTTTATTTCTATGGGAAGTAATTTTTATTTTTATTATTTTTTTTTATTAATAATTTGAAATATGAATTGTGAAAAGAAGGTTGATAGGTTAAGGAAATTTCACATTTTTGAGTTTTTTTTTTGTTATTTTGTTTGATGAAGATTTGTTGAAAATGCGTGCGATTGACATGTTTTTCTTTGAAAAGTTTTTTGGTTTTGGGTTTTGGGTAGCTGGGTTGAATTTAAATAGATTTGTTTTTGATTTTGTATCTTTTTTTTGTTTGTTGACAAAAAAGTTAAAAATTTGGTTGAGTAGATGTGGAGAATTTTCGGTAGTTTAAATTATGTTTTTCAAAAGGTTTTGTATTGGAACTAAAACTTTCCCATAGAGTTTTTGAACTATAAAGCAATGCGTGTGTGAATAAGTTTCAATAAGAAAAATAGTTTGTTTGTAGATAGTAAGGATGAATGTATGCAACACTGGAATAAACATTACACCTACATTAAAAATTCTTGGCACAGTAATAAGAGACTTGGTAGAGTGGGTGGGATTAAGAAAACCAAGCAGAGATGTTGAGGTTTATTTGTAACAATTTTTTATACGAATTTTTTTATAAATCAGTCTTCAATAATAATTTAAATTGATAAAATATAATCAACAAAACCTTTGTTTTTGCTTGTTTTCATCCGACCTTTCCAAACAAACAATAAAAATTTACAACCATTTATGACATTCACCCAACCTAACAATGACTTAACATAACTTTCCAGCAACTTTTTTTTTCAACAACAACTCAAAAACGATATCACAAATTTTCATTCCAATTAATTTTCCAAAAATAAAAAAAATCAAATTCTACAAATCTAGCAAATTCTAATAAAAGTATTATAATTTTATACAAAAATTATTTTTTTTTATTTTTGATTATTAAAAATAATAAACAAGAAAATGAGGTCAAACTTACAATTGAGTTGAAGTCGTTTTGTTAAAATAATTTTCAAGAAACTTTTAAACTTTTATGAATTGCATTAAACTTGAAAAGTTATTGTTATGTTAGTTTGTGTTTTTTTTTTTCAATTTTAATTTTTCTCCATACTGTCGTATAAAATTAATTGTTATGGGGTTGAACGTTATAGTAAACATAACCATTAAGTTAATTGCATTTCTCGAAAATTAAATTTTCAATGTTTGCGATGGTAAAGTGTTTTATGATTTTGGAATTCATGTTTTTCTAAAGTTTAACATTAATCTTATAATATAT